>WBMY01002796.1:620881-677962 GCA_013397315.1 Donacobius atricapilla | reverse complement strand
TTCCTTCTTTTTTTGTGGACAGGAAGTTCTTCTGGGAATAATTTCAGTTTTGATCAACTATCAGTTGTGACCTTGTTTCTTCTTATGAAAAACCTGTGTTCACGCCCACCTCTAAACACAGGCAGCCAATACTTTTTCAGAAGCCTAAGGTATGGTAGCCTTAGTTCCTTTACTGATGCATTATAATGAAACATAGATTTTGGGCAACTATCTTTATTCACTGGTGCAATAAAACAACACAGAGAGTGGTCTGATATGAACTGAGATTCTTCTTTCTTTACGTCTACTTGATATTGGAATAGTTCTGTGGTTGATATTCCTGAATTCCACATATATGATGTTTCATGTCAATTTTTGGTTCACAATTAGTAAACAAGAAGATAAAAGTTATGTGTGTGCTAGAAATAAATTTCCTTAACAGGCTCCCCAGGGAATGTTCACAGTACCAGGCCTGACAGAATTCAAGAAGTATTTGGACAATACTCTCAGGTACATGCTGACTCTTGGGGGTGGTCCTGTGCAGGGTTAAGAGTTGGATTTGATGATCCTTTGTGGATCCCTTCTAACTCAGCTTATTCTGTGACTCTGTCGCTCCTCAAGGAAGATGTGCTGCCCTGTGTTCTCAAGGATGAATCACACTTCTGATGAAAGTAGGTATTGAAAACTGCCCGTTTAAGTGAGGGCTTATGGGTTTTCAGGCTTGAAAATATCTCTACTCTGTTGTTTCAGTCTTAGATGAGAAAGAACTAAGAATATCTAAAGCAGATATGAAATTTAGCTAATAAGCTATATCACAAGTTTTCCATCAAAAATGGTGAAGGCAGTGTGTAGGAATTCCTGTCATCTGTGGGGTTTGTGGTGCATTACTCAGTCACAGTAAGTTCCAGCACAACCCATTCTGAAGCTCAGCTCAGTGTCAAGGATGCGCCTGTAGATATATTTGCATTCTCAGGTTTCTCTCTACTTTCTCTTTTCATTTCCTTTCTTCCAAGCAAAGTTTTGAAGTTATAACAAGTAGGCTGAGGTCCTTTTGGAGTCTGATTAACATTGCCTCTGGGATCAAGATGTCTTCATAGCTACGCAGCTGAAAGGAAATACATTGTCTCCACTGGAGTGTGTCTGTATATCCTGAGGAGGATATATTTATTATGAGGAGAACTCTTGTGAGCTGGAGGAATTAACAGTGGTCTCTGCAAACCATCAGCACTTCTCTGTAGTTCCAGAGAGGAATGATGCCTCATGATACATCTTTTTCCAATAGTTTTGAAAGACCTATTCCATGATCCTTCCAGCCTTAGAAACAAGAGGTCTTTTCTATTTTTCTGTGCCAAACTTCCTTCCAGCCATATTGCAAATTGGCAATGCACAAAGAGGGGCTAGTGGAATATCCCATTAGCCTAACATATTACAAGATTAAATGCCCTGCTCCTATACTAGCCTTCATTGTCACAGAGCATTCTGCGTTTCATCCCTTGCTGTCTGTGCTAATCAGTAGCACTCTTTTGCTAACCAGTTCATTTTGCATTGTTTCAAATCCCAAATTTGAAGCATAACACCAGTGTTATTTTTGGGCTGACTGAGCACCAGGCATTGTAGAAGATCAATGGAGAGATTTTGGCAATGGAGTAGGGACCAACAGGGGTGTGTGGTGCTTGCTGCCCTTTGTACTGGGAGTTTTCACAGGAGGCAGGGCTGTGCTCCTCTTTATGTCAGGCACAAGCAACTTGCATTTGAAGGCACAGGAGATTTTGTTTTCCTGCTCCTCTTGTGCACCATGAAAGTGATTAACTGCACTTTCATTTTCAAACTGAGAAGTAAACATATCGGCTTGTAGTTCTGCTGCTAAAAATTAGTTCAATGGCAATTCTTGTTTCTGAATCCTGACAATAATTTGACTTTGCAGAAATGTGATTTTGTATCTGCAGACACTGGAAAACTTCAGCAGCTATTATCTGACACCAGTTTTACTCTCTCTCTTCATGTCTATGGAATAAGTACTTATCTATAAAAAGAAGAATGCTTCTTGTACACAGTTGTATGGAAATTCAAAAAAGGAATTTATTTGGAGGCTAATGGTAATGGCATTTAACTGCATTATCTACTGGCCTGATTACAGCTGACTCCTGTCACATCCTGAACCTGCAGCTACATAAAATAAGTGATAGAAATCATAGAAACCTTGTTGAAAATGTTGTTGTCTCTGAACGTCAAATAACCTCTCATAAGCCTAGTCTTAGTACAAAACTTTTATTCTGATCTTATATAGGTCTCACTGTTCAAAACCTCTACTGTGAATTCTCACTGTTAGTGTGGAATTAGATTTGGTTGTTGCACCCTCATCCTGTCATTGCCTTGCATAACTATTGTATAAATACTTATGCATGATTATTGTCAATAGATAACATGCATCCCACAAATTGGAATAGCAACCTACAATCATAGAATGGCTTGGGTTGGGAGGGACCTTAAAGATGATTTAGTTGTATTAAGAATACAATTAAATGACTTTATAAGTCTAGAAGGCATAGAATATTTTACAATGCTGATTCAACTACCAGCCAGAAGAAGGGGCAGTGCTGATCAGTACTATGAATAATTAGGCTTGATTCTTTATTAACAGAAGCACTTGATTTCAAATAACTTTATATTGGTTACATTCCCTAACAAATTATGCTCTTGACTGCTTCAGGTATTTGAACAATCTTATATATATAGTACAAGCTGAATACAAGCCCTTTCTGTTATTAGGAAATCACATACTTGACACTTGAAGAAAGACCTAGTCTTTATGCTGGGAAACTTTTTACCCCCAACTTTGGCAACACACCTTCTAGACTTCCCTATTCAGCTCTGTTGTTATCCAAACCAAGATACCTACTACCAGTCTATACTGGTCCTAACCTGACCTCATCCTACCTCAGATCCTGCCTTCAGTTTAAATTCTTGCAGGGCAGATTAGGATTCTGAGTGAAGAAACCTGTTTGTAATGCAGCTATGAAGAGCAACATTTCACAGTGACTCACAAGAAGAGAAGATTTATTATTTACTTAGGAGATGTTACTTCTATGCATATTTTGCAAAACTGTAGGGAAATAAGTAGCCTTATGTCCCCTTCCCCCTGTGGCAAAGAAATTTGACAGCTGTGAATGGAAAAGACTGAAGCCATTTTAAAGATGGATGTTTAAATTTTACAACGTTGATAGGCTTGTTTAATATGTATTCTCTCTTTTTCTTTCATTACATGAGGTTTTGCTTTTCTTGGATCACACAGATTCTTGTAAAAATGTAACAAGCTACTATTCTGAATATGCCAAATAAGAAACAGATGGATATCTTTAAAGAATAGTCTATCTGTAATATTAATGGGATCTCGTGTTGAGGAACAAGGCACCTCCCTTTCCTTACGCCAGCCTTCTTGGCCTGAACAAAGAAGCTCTTCTAACAATGACTTGCACATGGCAAAGGAGAAGGAGGTTTTGGTAGCTACAATATAAAACATGACTTTTTTTCTTCTCAGAATGTATTTTTGCATTGGCTATTATGCACAAGCTTTCCTGAGGTGGTGGGTTGGTTTGAACACAAGGCTTGACCCTGTTGTCAATGTCTCTCACACCACAATTAACCGGTGTACTGGAGATCCTCTGATATAATTGTCATCCTCTCTGTTAATACCATGTGGGGCTATATTCACATAATTGAGCAAGAACCTTCTGAATAAAGAAAATTCCATTTGGTGAAGCAAACAATGGGATGCGTATAATGCACCTTCGACATCAACTTACGCATGTAAGATTAGAACTCCAGGCTTTGCATTACCTTTTTACTTTAGCAGAAATGGCCCTGTACTCTTCTGTTCTCTGCCTTGTGTCACCTTTCTCAAGAAAGCAAACCTAGTGGTATCAAAGGCTGAGTACCTCTTCATGAGCAACAGCTTCTCATAACACGTAACAGGTACATTTCTGTGCTATGAAGTATCAAAACCAGACTTACCTGCTGTGCTCAAAGCCACAACAGCAGCTTCAGATATAAGTATGCTTATTAGACTCTCATGATACACTTGGTTTGTCAACCTCTGGTTTGTCTGTGAGACCACCAAGTGGATAAAGGCAAGTGTAAGACAGGTTCAGTGATTCCTGTAGCCACCCAGCTGTTAAATGGGTGTCTGTCCATGTGAGTCACGCAAAAGATATACTTCAGAAAAGTAAAATAATAAATCTGAGGTGTTTCTTTACAGCTGTTATTTTCTTTTATTTGGGCTATTTCCAAAGTTGGGCGGATGGGCTGTGCAGTACTTTGGGATTCACGAAATGATAACTTAATCTAGATAAAGCACATACATACTGTTATTTTAATAAAAGAAAGAAGGCCCACATTTAAAATGGAAATATAATACAGTAAACATCCTTTTGTACTGGCCTAGTTATTTTTCTAAACTTGTGCCAGGCTGAGGTATTTTCCTTACAAAGTAGAATTTTTGCAAGAGTCTGCAAGTCCTGTAATACCTTTTTCAGTAGCTGTTGAGTGAGCCAAAGGTCTGTGGTCAAGTGGGCATTATTCAACACAATTTTTTTTTCATCAGTTATTGGAGTCTTTTTAAGATATCCTCTTCAGATTTAATGACTTTTGTGTGCATCTCATGTTGAATACATTTTAGAATCATTTTAATACATTTCAGAATAATTTTTAAGTAAATGCATCCAGTCTTCTTCTTTAGATGTTATTGCCACTTCTGTCAAACTGTAGCAAGATTATTTGTTGTAAACAAGGTAGAGATCTTAATAGAGGTAGATGTGAATGCCACCACCCATGGTACTGAAAACAGTTATGCCAGGTCTGGCATGCTCTGACTCAGTGATAAGTCTGACCCAGTGATTTGGTTCGTAGAATTTCCATGTTAAAATGAAAATGCTCACCTTGCTACCTTGTGACCTACAGGAGGACTCCAGATGGAAACACCCATTTTAGAGAGGAGAGATTAGATTAAGAAGTGAGAACTGAAAACAAATCATATTTTCTTCATAAAGAGGTCTGCGTTCAGGATCAGTCTGATGTAAGGCAATGTGAACCATCTGTACTTAGACCTGCCACAACAACAACCATTGTAACCTACTCCAGGCCTTCTGTGATTTTGTCTCCAGCATTTCTGGGATATTTCCAGGTGTCTTAGCTGCTGTTCATTAGGGACATTAAGATGGACTCTCTGTAGGAGAAGCATTTCCTTCCTTTGTAGCTGGAGCAAATAAAGGAAACCCAGCAACTGCTTTGGTGCTCAGCTGTGATAATTGTAGGCTGAAGGAAGCTTTGATGTCAGTAGGGTGGAGAGCAGAAGCATTGGTCATCTCTTGAAGGGAAGAATAAGGCACACCTGGAATATTACCTGAGTGTTTTGTATTTGGCATTCTTTTTCCGTGACACTAAGTGTCCTGGTAGCACAAGCCAGCTTGCATTTAGAAAATTTCCTAGAAAGATTCAAAATGGTTTGTCTTTACAGAAGATAAAGATTGCTTAGAAAACTGAGGTCCTGCCTGATAGGATGTTTGAGGTTTCAGAGTATATGTAGCTTATTTTTGTCTTGAATTAGGACTGAGTCAAAAGCGTTTGCAGAAAAAATCTGAAATTTTTCTCTTTGATACTATCAGATCAAATATAGGAAAACAAAAATCCTCTCCTTTCAGAGAAGAAATGCTGAATATTTGATAATGACAATATTAATGACCTTTGAAAATTCATTATAAATCCAGGGCAATGTCAACATCAGTATTAGTAGTGGGTAAGTTTGTTTAAATAGCATTTAAGGCAGCTTAATCATGAAACACAATCTTTTGAATGTTTAGAAATGTCTTATTATATTCTTATGCTTATTATATTATTATGCTAAGAGAGTATAATAACTAATTATAGTTATTATACTTAGAGCTGACCTGTTGCTCATTTAGCTGGAATTGAACAGTTGTTCTTGTAGTCCACTATATTTGCTTTGAAGGAAGAAAGGCCAGCAAAAAGTGGCATTGCCAATATCTTAGTTGCCAGTGGGGAGGTACCAATAATGTTTAGGTAGATATCCAAAGCATTAGGCCTTCTTCCTCAGAGTGATATTATGAGGACAAGTTGCACTGTGAGTTGTAGCCAAAAGAAAACTCATTTAGTGTCCCTGAACAATGCTGGGACATATTTTGCAAAGAACAATGCTGGCCATGCTTGTTCATGGGATAGTCATTAGTAGCTTGATTAGCATTGTTCTGAAATAGAATTTTCTAGCCAAAAATCAAAAGTCTTCCCCTCATTCTCCCTCTGTGAGAACTGTTCTAAAACTCTATAAGGCGCAATGAAGTTTTACAACCACGTAGTGAGCACGCTTTTGTTTCTGTACAATATGCAAAGCGGTGAGCAACCTCATCTTCTACTAAGTTCAAGAAGAAGCACCAGTGTTAAAACAGTCTTTAATATCTCTTTCTAAGATCTTTTAATTCAGACTTACCAATATAACAGTATCAAAATGCTTTTTTTCAGCAACTAGGGAGTGTGTATATTTTAAACAAAAGACAATATGCCATACTGATTTGTAAAAGCCCAGGTGCTTCCATGGGTCTAGCTCCCAAGCTGAAGAGACCTGGTACTGCAGCAAGAGCTTGGTACCAAGACATGTCTGAATCTGTGCTTCAGCAGTGTCTGGTGGAAGAAGTGTTCTTTTGCTTTGTGAGTTTGGGGTTAATTAGTATGAGTGATTGCCGCTGCAGCCTAATTGTTTGTGTCCAAGGTCCCCAAAAGAGATAAACCATAAAGGGAACAGACTTAAGTTTTGTCTTCTGCAGATTGTGCTGCACATTAGAATTGAGACTTCCCTGCTTTTGGTCTGTTACAAGTGGTCCAAACCATCATCAACAGGAGTAGACCTGAGAATTATAGTATAGCCCTCACCACCTCTGTAACACTTATGTGTTTCTCCAGAAAATTCATCTTCCTGCAATGGTGGATAACAGTATAGTTATGGATCTACTATACTCTGAATTTTTACTCATGTCAGGTGAAGAAAAATAGAAAAGGTATAAAGAAAATTTAGCTTTGCTTCAGTGTTTCAATGCTGGAACAATTACTGAGAATACTGAAAGATGTAAATGGCACCTGTGTCATGGTGGAGTGTGCATTTTGCAGGTAATTGCTACAGTTTTTCATCCCCAGGATTTTTGTCATGGGTTGCCACCAACCTGATATTGGCTGAAGACTGAGAATGGTGGATGTTGAAGATCACCTCTGTGATCTCACTGAGCTGCTTTTTCTGTCTTCTCTGGCACAGCTTTGTGACACTTCCTGCCAGCATCCCTGGCATCACTTCTTGCCTTTAAACCTCTGTTCTGACTAAAGGCTTTGCCATGGTGGATGCCTCTTTCATGTTTCAGCAGATATGAAGAACAGAGCTGTCCTAGCACATCTCAGATTCAAGTCCTGATCCTTTTCTAACATGCAGTCCTCACAAGTATTTTTAGGGCTTAGGAAGACCTACAGGTGAGAAAAATATTTTTCTCTCAATTTGGAAAGCTTCAGCATAAGGATCAGGATTTTGATTGTTATCCCAGACTCACAGCAATGCCAGACACTTTAGACTGAGTGCTGCAAGGAGATGCTGGGATTTTGGTATAGACCAAATAGTGGTGTTGGACATGACCTTCTTAGAATCAGTTTCAAAGGTAATCGAAAGGTATCAGAAAGTGTAGCTATAATTAGTTAAGGTTGTCAGTGACTGGAGGATGGGAAACGAAGAAGTAAAAGACAGAAGCAGTGGGCACGTCTATATTTGATTATATCCAGGCAGCACTGCTAGAATGCTGTATGTGACCTCTCATGTAAGGCTGAAAAGCTCTTTCTTCTTCATGAAATTAAAGAGGCTTATTTCTGCTGAAATCCTGCACAGACATAAAATGATGGTTGCCTTTTCTGTTGCTAAGAAAAACTTGCAAACCCTGATAACTGATCTTGCAGTTTTCACTTCAGTGCCAATGTCTTACTCATGTGTCCCGTGTTGGCAGACATAAGACAATTATTTGAGCTGAAAAGCTAGAGCAACACGCATAAGGCGTCTGTTTTTCTGGTTAGAACCTGGGTTTGGCTTGCTGCAATGTTAAATTATGAGCATTAGCAATGTTTTAAATCTACCAGCTAAGATCCGTGAGTGAAAGACCATGCACTGCTGAACTTTTACTGTGGTGCTGCATGGGCAGGTGAAATGGAGTTTGCAAATGGAGTTTACAAAGTGTTAGACTGGCTGCAGGGTTGGGGGGAAGTTACAACCATTTATGAAGCAATCTGTAAATGGGTAGCATCCATGGCTAAAAGACAACATTAAATAAGAGTGATATACATGGTCACAACCCTGTAAATACATCCCCTTTCTTGTTTCTGCCTGGACAGATTACTTTGACACATCTGGACTATAATGTGTGCTCGACTGCCTTTGTATTTGAGTGGCACTTCATCTCTCTAGAGATAACAGGGCCTAGATATCCTGACTAGTGGTCCTCCATGCCAGCCTGAGTCCTGGTGCCCAAACATGGAGAGATTTATATGACCATGTTCCTGGATTACACATGATGAAGTTCCAAATCCTTTAAGTCATGACATTGTTCTGGCTTGCTGTCTTGCATGTACCCTTCAGTGCCAGTGATTTGATCCGATAATGGCTCAGGATCCTGATGGTTCCCATGACATACACTGTATGAAAGTGGCCCGTATAGCCGTGCTTTTCTCTTTCAAGTCCTTGATCCAAAGGCTAAGGAGGTTCCTCAGGGACCACTCTCACACTGGGACAGATCAGACTTAGTAGACTATGGATGTGACCCTATAGTGGCTGCAGAGATGAAGGAATAAATATGGCCATAAATAGGTTAAAGCTAGAAGAGTTCTGTGAAAATAGTTGTTATCCGACTTGCAGGAGAATTGCACTCTGAAGGTAGATGAGGGTGGCAGCAGCAGTATCCAATGTAAAACAACATTCCTTTCTCCACATGCAGGAGTGGGAAAGGGGTCTTAAGTTTACTTACAAAGGAAGTGGGACATCCAGAACCATAATTTCCAAATCTGTCATGACTGGAGAAGAGGAATGAAGGCCTCCAGCTCAGTGAAAAGCAGTTCAGGGCATAGTGTAGTTCACAATCACAAGTTTTTCCATTAGAAATGGGTGTTCTGACTCCATCTGTGATTTAGACTGAGTTAAGTCTGAGCTGCCAGAGCCAATCTTTGGTCTGTTATGGATCAGTGACCACTTTAAGTCTTTTACTCAGGTTTCTATCACTTTATGAATCAGACAGTATGATGTTATCTATCAGTGAACATTTCCCTCACACAAATCTTTTCAGCAGCCCGTGAGCTTGTCAATCTGGGTAAAGGTAACTCTTGTGATGTCAGAAAGGCACAGCTTTATTAGGCTCTGTTAAAATTGGAAGGGATTTTTTTTTTCAGTCAATTAGTACTGAGGAAAAAAAGAAAAACCCATGTCTTCCTCAAATGCTGCATGCCATGTAGTTCTTATTAAGGACAATTTGTGTGCTGAGCGTCACATTTCAAACTTCAGCTGTTTTTGCTGTAGCCCTATTCAAAAACAAGTACGGTTAGAGCTTCGTTACAATGGGAAAAGTGTGTGTGTGTATTTCTTTCCCACTGTTCCATAGCACAAAAGCTGTTGGAAATTTGCTCCCATTTTAGCAAGATGCACTGGTGTTGTGTTTTGTTTTTACCTTAAAGCACAGAAAAATTTAGCGCCAAAAGTGGATACATGTGTGAAACCAAGAGGCTGAGGAAGCAGTTATTTTCCAATTTTAACTAGTGTTGGTGGTATTACTGTGATAGCTGGCTGAATTCTTCAGCTGAGGATCTCAAAGTACATAAAATTAAAGTTATAATCAATCTATGTAATTATGGAAGCTCAACCGAGATCAGACTTGTGTAGTGTGTTACTTTCCTAAGAAGCTTAGTGGCTTCTGTATTTCACTGCAGGGATCTTTTTGTGGCTGGATACGAGGCTTTTTGGGCTCTCTTACATTATTCCAACCACATTACGTAGGGTGAAAGGGTTCATGTACATGTCTAATTTGACAAGATAGATGAAGTGAAGCAACCAGTCTTTATTGCTGAGATAGGGAAATGAGGTGAAGGAGACATATGCCAAAATTCAATCAGATAGATGCGGGCTAAGGACTGAGGCCATGTCTTACAATTCCCTTAATGATAAGAGAAAGTATTCCTGTTTGGTTGTGGCAAGCTAACACAGGTAATGTGTCACACTGAAGTGGTGTCTGTTAAGGTCTTTTGGAATTCCCCTCTCCCCTGCCCTGCTTATTCACAGTAAAATGTATTTTCATTAACAATGATTCTGCAGTGCTTTTGTACTATATGTACAGGAAGCTGAATGAGTGTCTAGGGACCTTTTAACTGGATCTATAAAAAGTCTGTGTCAATAAAATCCTGTCAGATCTATCCTTCAGCACTGTGATTACAGAAGAGGAAAAAGAAAGGTATTGCTCAATGTGACTGCAATATTCCAGCATGTAATCTTCTCCCATGTGGTCATGTTTCCTCAGATAAGAAAAATTGCTGCTCTGGTGTCAGTGGGGATGGGGTCACTGAATGGGGAACAGGAGCGTTTTCATTTTTTTCACAATGGACAGTTGTTTTTTGTGTTTTCCTGACTGGATAAGCTATGTCCATGGTTACTGAACAAAGTTTATTTCTGCAGGAAATAGGTAACCGTGTTTGTGCTGTGGGGGTATCAGAACACAGAGAAAGGATCCAGAGGTCATCAGCAGAGGGGATAGGATGAGGAAATGCAATGAGATATATTGTGTGGACTCTGGCATATACTTCATGGGATGCTTCCTTTCAAGCACTGGTGAGCAAGAGGGGTGAATAGAAGCTCCTTGATAACACAGCAGCAGGGTGAAATCATTTCAGGACCAGCTCTTCACCTTGTATAAAATAGTGCAACTGATTTATGTCCACAGAAGATTTGGCTTGAAACTGTAATTGCTTTTTTGGCTAAGTTCTGTTTTCCTTTTGAATGCTCAGACCATCAAAGGAGTTTTGAATGTTGTATTTCCCCAAAACCTCTTGCTCCTGCCACCCTCTTTGTTCATTATATTCTCTTGAAGAAGAGTAACTTTTTTTCTTAGGTCCAATAAAAAGTGTCTACAAATGGCTTTGTGAATGCCAACAGCATTCCTAAATTGTCCTTCCTTGTTAGGTGACCAGTGGAATGCTGAGAGGTTATAAATGAAGAGTTAATCTTACTAGATAATTTATGCCAGTGCCACACTGTTTGTATCCTGTGTTTCTACCTTCATCTTCAGGTTCCATTTTGCTCCAGGTGTAAGTTGTGCTCTGACCTCATGTAACATTATTGCTTAGAAAACCAGTTAAACTGAATGCAGCTCATGAGTGCAAAGCTGGGTGCTGGGGAGAATTATCTGATGCTTGGAGCAGACCTAAAGCCCTGCCCAAGCACCACAATGGAATCTCAGGCAGTTGGTTCCTGCTGAGTGCTCAAGTGCACTTATCCTGCTCAGCTTTAGGATCTAAGGCCCTTCCAAATTAACATCTACTTGAACCAGATTTACTCTTCCATAGTGTCTAGCTCTTGAAAGGAGAAAGTGATGTATTTTCCCCAAAAGGCTGACATTGTAAAACAACAACAGCAAACACAGAGTGGGTGTCAAAAAGGGTATTTTTCAATTGTTTTTTGCAGGTAAGAGAGACTGAATGGTTCATGCTAAGAAATTTGAAGTGTGTTGTTAAACTGAAATTTCAGACCAGTGTCTTAAGGGCAAGATGTCAACTACTTTTGTTTCAATGTTGATTTCTGCTTCTCATATGCATAGGTGTATCCATGTTCTGGTTATACTTCAATCATAAATATTCATGGTAGAAAAAGTGGCTGTGGCAATATCAGAGGTGATTGTATCCCTGGCTGCTTGTTATCACATTTCTGAGCCAGGTGGTGGAATGGGATGCAAGAAAGTTCCTCGTCTGCCTCCATGCAGAAGCCACCTGTGTCTGGTTTAGCAAGGCGTGATTACCTAAGGGGGGCTGGCTGGTGTCATGGTGGAGTAAGCCAAAAAGCACACGCACAAAGAGATCATTTCCATTATAATATGTAATGAGATATTGTACAATGGGCTAGAAAAAGAATGTCCTCATTAGATAACTCATCGTTATAGCCTCATATATCCTCCCCAAAATCTTTGAGTTTTTAGACCTTTGATGCCTCTCTAGAGGTGGGTAGAAAGGTATGAAATTACACTCATAGTAAAAGGTAATTTCTGCATGGATAATGTGCCTGCTGGATCTGTCGCACACTTTGTGTTACCTTTTCCCTCATCAGGGGCATATTCTTGGCATTGGGAAGCTGTAGTGCAGTCAACAGTTTGTTTTGTACAATCAGCTCACTATTCTTATAGTCATAATAATGCCTAGAGTTGCAGCATGTTTGACTACAGCACAAAAAATTCATTGGTTCTTGTGGGATGCCTGAGGTGCTGCTGGACGCTGCAATGAAAGAAAGTAAAATTAGGAGTTGGAGCAAATTTTTGGTTCATGCAGTCCATCGGATGGACGAAAGCAGATTGGAGCTTCCATGACTTGTCAGCATTTTCTTTGATTGACACTCCTAGAGGTGATGTCAGCTGAAGTTTGCCCGAGTGAAGGAGGATTTATGATGATTTGTGTTACTTGATATTGTGGACTTGCTGCCCATAAATAATGGGTATTCAGCCTGGGGTAGAGGCAGCTTCAAGGGGAGACCAACAGCAGCCCTGCAGTGCCTGAGAAAGTACTGCCACTGTGGACAGCAGGGTGTGGCGGGGAAGTGAGACCCAGCAGGTATTTACTGAAACAAGAGAGAAGCAAATCGTGGACAGGAAGAAACCTGCTTTCCATGAGGGCAGTCAGGCAGTGAAGACAGTGTCCAGAGGGGCTGTGTGATCTGTCCTTAGAGGTTTTTAAAACCCACTCGGTCCCAGCGCTGAGTGCTCTGGTCTGACCACATGCCTGAGCCTGCCTTGAGCAATGGGTTGATCTAGAGACAACCAGAGCTTCCTTCCAGCCTGAATTATTCTCTGATCCTCTGGCGCCTTACACTAGAGAACTGTGCAATGTAATTTCTTCAGGAAGCAAATACATTTTGGTTTAGTTGAATCATGCATCTCATAGAAACTCTTACAGCATAGATTAAAGAATTCTATTCTGTTGTCACTATTTTGTTAATGATGCTTATGAATTAGAAAACAGATGACAGCTCAAAGTTCTCCATTCCAAGACTCATGGTAAAACTAAAACCTCCTACCCCTTCTCTGCTTTTTTTCTCTTCCTCTTTTCTCTTAGGAAAACATCCCCAAACAGAACTTAAAAATTCCCTGATTGCTTGGTGAAATATCAATTAAGATAACAATATTGATGGGTCTAGTCTTTGGTTCCATTTCAGTATTATTATTTTGTGTCCTTAAATTAGATGTAATGTCTTTTGTTCTCATTCAAAGAAGGTTCTACTAAGTCATTGGGGCACATCTTATAGAGTATGGGTTAATTATGGGCCGCAAGGGGCACATTATTTTCCAGACATAGATTGATCTGGCATCTGGAAGTTCCTATTATCTCATTATAAGGATTAATACTAAAAAAATAACCTTGCTTATTGTATAAGCAATTATTAAAAGTTATTCTTAGAAATGCTATATTGCAGGAGTAAAATTGCCAAACCTACAGGAATAGAATAAATAGCATGATATTGTCCCAGAATATCTATTAGGAATTCAGTGAGTTAAGTCCCCGGTAGAGCTTCAAGCATGTTTTTGTTTTGATCTTGAAATGATCTAAAGCACATGGCTCAGTTTTTATTCACCATGTACAGGATTGGGTATTTATTCCAGTCATGAGATAGAGAATAAGATTTTGAGATCTTTGGCTTGTTTTTGGCACTTTTGTGGAAGAAGAACATGATAGGAATCACATTCGTATGGTATTTGAAAAAAGAAGAGTTTTATATCATGCTGTCACCTCTGCCAGCTTTATTTACCTAACCCTTTAGCTCATAGCAGTGATACTTCAATAGGGCTATTCTTTTGGTAGAGGAGGATTTAGGCAAGTAATGGCAGCAGAAGTAACTTAACTTGTTTGTCCCCCACAATGAAATAATTCCACTTTAACAAAGGCACATCTTCTGCCTCTTTTTCTCATTCTCAAGGTCATTTTTCTTCAACTATAAGGTACTTATCAGCGAAACAAAAACACCCATTAGGAGTGAATTAATCCCATATATTTTCACTGCCTAAAAGCTGAACTTATCTGAAGCAGTTGCTTTGTCTCCTAAAATTAAGGCAGAGTAATAGGTCTATCAAAGCTGTTCACCTCTGCATAGGAATATCTAGTTGACTAAGTTTGTTCATCTTTCAGTTAGTTAAGGCTAAATGAGTGGAGCCCCACTCTAAGAATGATAGAAGGTTTTTGTGTTTGTTTTGGGTTTTTTTGTTGTTGTTGTTTTTTGGTTTTGTTTCTTTTTTTTTAGGTGGTCATATTATATAAATATATTGACCTGGCTAAGTGGATCTGAAGTAAATTAACATGGTACTGGGGTATTTAAAAATGTCTTGTGAGTCATTACGGTGTATTAGGTAGTCCAAGAAGCATACGTTCTCCCAACTATTAAAAATAACAAGCTTTTTATTGTCTGAAGTAGCAATCATCTGTTGCAATTTGTGTATTATGTAGCAGGTTCTTTCCTGCTCAACAGCTTTCTGAGCAGTCATTTACTTGACTGGGCCACAAAGTGGAATGCAAGCCAACAACGTGAATAGCATAAAATAATGATAGTGCATACAAATCTATCAGTAGCACACCTTCAGCTCAAATATTTACTGGATGTAATGCTTTTGGTCCTGCAGTGCACAAAGAGTCTTTTGTCCAAACAGCCAATAGAAATCGTGGAGAATCACTTTATATGTTTTGCAGAAGGCACTGAGATTAGCCAGAGCAGAAAAATGCCTAAGTGTCAGTCCTGATTATGCGAACATTATTCAGAAACAAAGATTTTGCTGTTATAGCTGTATTTTTTTTATCAAATACACTGTTTCTCAGAAATAAGAGAAGATCCCCAAACCATTTACATTTCTAAACACACTTCTGCACCAATTGCTGCAATCTCTTGACCATATATTTAAGGTGAACCTGTTAGTAGGGGTTACTGAGCTCAGCAAAGACTAAGTGATGTTAAGGGTGGTAGAACTATGCAGTCAGAATTGCAAGTGCAGAATACACCTTATGCGTTCTCTGTCTAAGATCTGAAAGAGTGGATGTTCTAGTGTTGAGTTATAAAATTGGTTATAAATGGTTAGTTATAAAAACGAGCCATGCTGACTATGATAGATATGCTGCTTCAGCGACACTAGCACTGAGGGGAGTATTTTTTTCACCAGTTTTCTATTTTCAGTGGGAAATATCTGAATCTTGCTCATAGTCAAGTAGCTGAGACACCCAAATAACTTGCCCTGTATGAAGTAGACTAGTCTTATTAAGTTCCTTTCTTTTAACATGTCTCCAGCCAACTTGGAACAAGACAAGGTCCCTTCTTCTATAGGCACCCTGCATCTGACAGACAAGGCCATCCTCAGCACTGCATTACTTGTGTTTGACTTATTTGCAGAACTTTAGTCCCCTGCTTTGCTCTAGCTTTCAGCAGACCTGTGCTGGCTCTTCAGATGTTTTAAATAGAACAATGCATTATTCATATGCCATAATATGAATTCATGGCCCTTCTGAAAAGGAAATTACTTTTACCTACTTCTAAGACTTCTTCCATTGAAGAAACTTAAACGAAGGGCTCAGAGATGGTTTTAATTGCATACGACTCAGTTGAGAAACTTCTAAGAATGAGATTCTTTTTGCAATGTAACTTGAGAGCTCATTCACTGCATGTAATTATGCTGTATGATGGATTGGGTAGTATGCATGGAGAGCTAAATAAGATGGGGATGACAAAATAATGGTAATAAAAATAATAGTTCTTGGGTTATGTGATACTTCCTCACAGTACATCAGCACACTGTCGCTATCTTTTAAAAGTGACTAATGTAATCTTGTGGCTTCTTCCTGTAGCATATATTTAGCCAACATGTATTCAGCATGCACTGTCCCTCTCCTGGACTTTGGTGTAGAAGGGGCTTGGCTATGTGCTTTGGAGCTCCCTGGAGCCCTTTGGCACCGCTGTGGAGTGAATGCAGACATGTATTCTTGGGGTGGACGTGCCACCCCTCTCATCTGTGAGACAGGGTGTAATTTCACAGTTCTAGAGAGGCCATGCCCCTGCTCTTTCCCTGCCTGGGGGCTCAGCTGGAGTTCAAGATGAAGCTTCCAAAGAGCTGTAGAGGCCCCTGGGCGCAGACCCATGTGTGTAACACCATAGTGACCCAGATAAGGCACTGAAGTTGTTTACCACTAATGAAACCTTCATGACTCTTTCAATACAGTGTTAGAAAAGGCTTTTATAGATTCTTTAACACAAAGCAAACACGTTTTATCAGTCACATGAATGAACGTGTTTGCCTGTCTAAATTGCTCTATGGTAAGAGGGCAGTTCCTGTTAAAGTGTAACTAGGAGGCTGGCTGGAGAGGAATCGCTTTGATACCCCAGTTAAGTGTTCACTGGGGCCTACAGAGGAGAAAAACAGCCCACATATTCATAGAAAGTGACTAACAGAGGTGGCGGAGGTACAGCTTCAAAGAGAGAACAGGGGCACTTCTGAACTGAGATATGTAGGGAGGGAGGGCTTGTTGCTGAACATTTTCTTTTCTGAATGCTAACTTTCGCTGTGACTTAATAAACCAGATGACATGTGCTTTCCAGACTCCCTGTTTTTGTCTAGTGAGAAGAATCCCACTCTTCTGTTTCTTTTTTCCCACCCTATTCCAGATGTGCAGGCCTGCATAAACCAGCAGGATTCCAATTATAATGATACTTTCCCATTCACTATTCATCCAGTTTTTTCTTGATGTGAAAATGAAATGTGACCCAAAATAACCCATCTGGGGGGGTGGGGATATGGTCTATCATTACGTACATGTGATTTATTTTTCCAGAGTGTTTTTTAATTTCTTTTAAAGTACTAAAACAAAACCCCACAAACAGGAAGAACAAAGAATTGGATGTATGCAGGAGCCTCCTATTCAAATGAATGGCACTGGAAGACAGGAATTATCTCCTAGATGGAACAAATGAGCAAGACTCTTGATATATAGTGATTACTCATTAATAAAAACATTATCAAGACCCATAGTGATGAGACTCAGAAAAATGACTTCTGCAAACAATAACAGGGTTCTTGCTAGGAAGATACAGATGAATAAGAAGAAATATAAAGACCAAAATTTCTGGCACTAAGTCCTGGAGCAAAATTTTAATTTAGTTCTATATCAGCTTTTCTAGAATCACAGAAATATGTATAGTGTAAAATAAATGAAAAGAAAATATTGTAGTATATACCGCACTTTAATACTGACTAGTGGATTGTAATACTGTGCTGCTTTTCCTTTCCAGGTAAGTTGTCAGGCAAAATGATTGCATTGCTTTTTGTTGTGCAGTTTCTACATCAGAACTGGCATGTGTGGAATTTTACAAGTTTGCCAAAAAATGTCTAGAGAAAAGCTAAAGTATAAGTCAGGAATATAAGATTATTTCAGCTCCTGTTTACTTTTCAGAACAAAAAGGACTGGTTTATAAAGAGTGAGATATTGTATTTTGAGTCTGAGAGCAGGCTAAATAAAGGTATGAAGTCTTTGAAAGAAAGGCCAGAAAAGGCCTGACACAAGAGAGTAAAGAGCCTGATAGAGCCAGTGCTCATCTAGCTCCAGAAAATGGAATTGATCATTTAACATCAATTTGAAGAAAGCATGGCTGCCTTTCTTTGCCTTTCTTTTGCTTTTATCTGAAAACCTTTCAACAGTATTTTTCTACAACAGCCATTTGGGTCTTGTTTGAAGATCAAAATCTTTAGAAAACTTGTTATAAAATAGTCAATACAGAAACTGATTTGATTTTTGTTGCCAAACAATCATTAGAGGTTTTTTTAAAAAAATTGAATTAGTACTCTGACAATTAAATGCACCGGGATAAATAACAATGTGCTGAAGTATTCTGAAGAAACTATTTTCAAAATCAGCTGTTTCAAATGACTTTGGCTCTCAGGTGTGATTAGCACCTGTCCTGTACCAGGGCTAATTGCTAACATTACGGTCAATGCAAAGGTTTCAAGAGATCCAGAGAGAAAGTTGTATCCTTTTTTAAAGCCCAGTGGATCCCACTAACCTCTAAAAAAAAGTTACTTCAGGCAGAGTTCTCAACCTGATTACTCATTTCTGTACCTGAGAAATATTGGTCTCATTCTTTGTTGTATCACCTTAAGCTGCTGAGGTTTTTAATGGCTGCAGCTGATCTCATTAAGGGATATTTAGTCCTGAGAAATCCACTCCTTGATTACTGTATCCTTCCAGGAACATGCAGGATGGAACTCTGTAACAGTAGGTGAGGATGTATATTTTTCTTTATTCCCCCCTCTCTTGATATTTACTTAGTCACATACTCATTGCTTTCAAATCCTGCTTCTTGCGTATTTGGAACAAAAGACATGTAATCTTATGATAGGGGAAATCCATGTAGTTGGCTGTATATCTTCAGACCTGTTCACAAGTAACCAAATGTTTTAATAGGAGTGTTGTGCTTTGTCCTAATTCTGAATACAGGACTGTAGGTTCCAAATAACTTTGCATTTTAAAAATTTTTATTGTATGACTAACATTTTTTTCCTAGAATATTTTACTTGTAAAACACTGATATGTAGTTGGAAACGTTTTTGTGTTCCCCTTGCAGGGCTAGTATCATTGTCTGAATTAACAATAATTTGTGCCTTTAGCGGTTTAAATGATTGCATTTATTGCAGAACCTGATGCTCTGACCTGAGCAGAGACACACCCAATTGTATTCAATCTCATGAGCATTCTTGTATAATTTTAACAGATTGGTTTGAAATCTAGCTCTTTGCCATTAACACAAAAACTGGACTCAGAAGTTTAATATTCATATGAAAATTCATATTTACACTGAAGAAGATTTCCTAGTACAGGGTGAAACTGTAGACCTAGAAATATTTGATTTGTCTTGCAGTACTTATTCAAGGAACTGAGTAGCAAAATATATTTTCTGAATTCATAGCAGCCAGGAGAGTTGCTTGTTGGTATTATAGCTCACTTCTTCTCAAGGAAACCTGATATTATTTTTCTTTCTTTTCAATATATTAGGAAATTAATATAAAGTGGCATAGGTGAGAATGGAAATTCTCCAAGGAAGTCTATTGCATCTTTTTGACTGCAGTCTCCACCTCCTAATACATAGCCTTTTTCTGTGCTGGCTGGCAGTACCAGCCCAGGAATTCTTTCTTTCTTTCACAGTGGTGCTGAGCTACCTTGTGAAATAAAACTAACACATGTCCTCTCTTTCCTTCATTCCACTGAATACTTTCTTCCAAAATTAAATGATGGAACTTCTTCCATGTTTCCAACTGGTAAAACTCCATTGAGTTCTGTTTTTTGATGGCTCACAACTGGTGGGATAGGAGAAGAATCAGGCTCGCATATTCTGCTTTAGAAGCCTGATTCAAAACAAAAAGTCACATTTAAAAAGGCTGAGGACTTGCCTGTGCACTTGACAAGATTTTAAACAATTAGGCAAGCAGCAATGGCTTCTGATCCCATGGAAACGGCTGTAGAAAAAAAAGGCCTTCCTCCATTGAAAAGTGATTAGTTTAAAGCATTCTGTCCCATTTTTGGCAGTTTGATGGCAGTTTCCATGGGGATGGAAGTAGAGGATTGCTGAAGTGTTGTCATAACTCCTGCAAATGACACAGATGGAGGTTAAAAGGTGTAAATTATATTTCAACAGCACCTGTAAATGTATTAATTTTGGGAGAGGGAAAAGGGAAGGGCAACAGTGTGTTTTTCCTCTTTCTCCATATTCAATGCATTTCTGATGAAAGATACAACTATCCAGAATAAAATTAAGCAATCTTTTTTGGCTTCTTATTCATAGTTCTGCAATGTAGTAATTTTTACCACTTTGAGAACATGAGAGTCAGGGGTGTCAAATTTCTTCAAAAGTAGATATTGTTCTGCTCACTTTATAAACTGGTCAGCTGAGTCAGAAAAAAAGGACAAGTTGCCAAAAGACCAGGAATCAGAAATAAAAGCACTGTCTTCTTGTTTCTAAAGGCTTGTTTCTAGGTGATTCTACCACTCAAATAATGATATTTTTCTCAGGACTCCTATCCCAGAGCCCTGGGGGCAGCAAGAAGTCCCTGTGTTGCTATCCAGACATGGATGCAGTAGCAGAGCTCATCTCCATGGTCCTGCTGGCAATGGGTGCCCCTGTGCCATGTCCACCCACAGGCCTACACCCTTAAGCTTTGCCAGGGAGGTTTGGGTTGGGCATCAGGATGAATTTCTGCACAGAATGGAAGTTTAGACATTGGGATGGGCTTCCCAGGGAGGTAGTAGAGTCACGCTCCCTGGAGGTGTTAAAGGAAGGACCGGACATGACAATTAGTGCCATGATCTAGTTGACAATGTGCTATTTGGTCTTGGGATGGATTTGATGATCTCAGAGGTCTTTTCCAACTGAATTGATTCTGTGATTCTGGCCTGGCCTTGGCATCTCCCAGGGCTGGAACTGCCCAGTCTCAGTGGGCAGAAGGTGTCCATTTCACTCAAATCAAGTGCTGTGCCATTGTGGCTTTCTAACATCTCACCTGCCTGATATGGGGATATGGCAAAACTGTGACTCAAACCTGGTGCTCTCTTTGTTTCATCCGCTGGCTGGGCCTGAAACTGAAGGGTTTGAGTAACTCAAGCTTTGATAATTTTTGCTCTCAGTCGAACAGATGTCTAAAGGGACTTTTTTGAGAGTAGGAGGGCAGAAAGAAACTGCACAACTCTAACAGACCCATGCTGAGAAAAGGTTTTACTGTCACCCTTCTTTGTGTCTTTAATTGGTAACACTAAGGACCTAATTTGTGACTGTGAATTGTGAAGTATCTGCATGGAGATCAAAATCTCTTCAATAGAACCATGACGTGAAAAAAATTGCTATGTGGATTACTCATGGAAAGTCTAATTTTAAACAGTGTTGGTTAGTTGTGATTTGTTGGAGAGCTGCATGGTGGCGTTCCTCTGGTCTGATGTGATGAACATTGAGGTACTACATATTCCATACTAGCTCGGAATTTCCTATGAAGGACATAAGATGTAGCAAAGAGTATACTGGCCTTTATTTGATGTTGTCTCAGTAATGCACTGTGCAAACACAATTGTTGTTTTTGCCCATGGGTATTTGTGACAAATACACAATTCTGCTATTATTAGTTCCAGTTTCTTTTAAAAAATGTGTCTGTCAATCTTAATACGTTTCATTTCATCTTTACTCTTTTAAGTTGTGCTGTGGAACTGTACAGTTACAGCTGAATTTCATTTTAATTTCAAGCTAACTCCTAATCAATATTCAGGACATTTCTATGGTCTGCTTAAATCTATTTAAACGAGGAAAATATTGTTTCCACTGTCCTATTTGGATAGGAAAAGACATCAATCATTTCACAAGTAGTACAAAACTGAGAGAACAAAGTTGTAAAGGTGAATGCTACATAATTGTGTAGTGAATAACTCTTGACAGAAATGATTTGTGTGTATTCACTTTCAAAACTCCATGTGTAGTTTTATGACTCCACGAAAAGTGAATTTTGAATCATACTGTGCGAGTGTCATTTGCTGAAGTCCAAACCTGAGTTTTAAGTTTTCTGATTTTTTTTTTTTTTTGGATAGGTATTTAAATAATAGCAGGCCTTTTTTAAAATAAAGTAATTTCTGTAGATTGTTGAGATTTGGAATAAGTGGCATGAACACTGACTTAATTAATATCTGATCTTGCAAAGTAATCCAGGAATTCCAGAAAATCTGTGGAAAGCACAATCACAGGTTGAAGTGCATAACAGAGACTTATGGGGGAAAGCACAAAGATCAGCTGTGATTGGAGCAGTGATAATGCATGCACCTTGGTGGCTGTCTAACTGAAAGTAAATATTTGTCCTCATTTTTGATTAATGTGCATGCAGAGTGGGGTTGCTAACACCACTACCGAAAAATGGTGCTACGTTATCCAAGCTGAAGTATGTGGAATTTTAATTTAGGCCATATTATCAAATATTTTTATGTATTTTTACTGTTGACTGAAAAGATCAAACTGAAAATTATTCACACACCTTTCACGTGCATCTCAATAAAAAACTTTCAAAGCTGCAGCAAGAACATCATGGACACCTCAGTCACAATGGAAAGCTCTGAGGCACTGAGTTCATAGCTGTATACTGCTAAAGGAAGAGCTAATGCAATGCTCAGAATAGTAAACTTTCTTCTAATAGGATATAGAATTTAAAATCTGGTGAAACTTGGAGAATTATATTATTTAACTTACTAATGCAATCAAGTAGTTTGTATGAATTATGACGGATTAAACCATGGTACGTCGCTTTTGTATTTAACATTTTTGAAAGAAGGAGAAATTTTGTTCTGACTGACTTTTATTCCTTTGTTCTGATACTTGTACCTGAAAGTTCACTGCTGTGAACAACTGAGAAACTTCTGCATAAACTGCAGCCCTGTGGCAAATATTTGTTTGTTGAGCTGTGAGAAATGATATTCTAACTCACTCTGGAAAAAAAGGAGTTGTCTTTTTGGAGATTGGATGTTAGTGGGATGTAGTCATTAGAATCACTAGCATGTCTGTGACCTGTGAAAGGAATGCAGTAAGCTAAAAAT
The DNA here is from genome assembly GCA_013397315.1 of Donacobius atricapilla. Taxonomy (NCBI): domain Eukaryota; kingdom Metazoa; phylum Chordata; class Aves; order Passeriformes; family Mimidae; genus Donacobius; species Donacobius atricapilla. The sequence goes on along the minus strand of WBMY01002796.1, from coordinate 655,072 downwards.
TCCCAGTTAAAACCAACTTTTGGGCCTGATCAATTTGCTCTGTATTTTTGTTACTTTCCACTTACCAGTAGACTTTAGATGCTATCCAAAATATTTCCTAGAAAAGAATGCAGAAAATATGTAGGCTAAATCTTCAAATAAATGATGAAGCATATAGGAAAATCCTGCCTAAACTAATTTTAAGGCAGACTAGAAATTCTATTCTAGATATTTATTTCAAACTTCCTCTGCTTTTCAGTGGCATTTCTAAAATTTTTTCATAAAGTAATTTAGAATACTTGGATTTAAGTTACTTTAAAAGTGCTAACTGTTGGGTAGCAAGTACATTTGAATAGATTTCAGACAACAGTTCTTTGGAAGGCGTGGAAACAAAACTTTTCCAAAAGTTTTCTCTTTCTTTGCTATTTCTGTACCTTTATGCATAAAACCTGAAGTCTGGGGTAACATGGAGATATAAAGAGTAAATCCTGAATGATGATCTGACAGACGATCTGGCTTTATTTCAGTTGCACATGCTACTAAATTAATAACATGATTTATTTAATATATCTTTTATTTTTCTCTTTTAGTCTTTATTAATAAGATCCTGCAGTGAAATTCCACACCAAAAATAAGATTGATTAATATTTATATTTTGCTTTTATCTTTAAATATAGACAAGAAATTAATACAGCAAGCGAATGTTCTTAAAATAAGGGGTAGAGATTCATTCTGTCTGGTTTTGTTTTAAGCACCTTGTGACTGTTGAAAACTCAGCTGACTTTATTTGCCTACTGTAATTCTGTTTCTTGTGCCCTGATATTCAGTCTATGATTGTCCTCTTTCCAGCCCAAAATGAAAATTTTCTCTAATTCTTAGATTTACATGTAAGCCACATTCCATAGATAGGTCTCAGGGTGGAAGCTGCTTGCAGATCTCCTGAGTCATATTTTGCACGTCAAGATTTTATTTGAAAACTGTTATTCTTCAATATCATAATAAATAAAACAAGCTGAAAGTTTTAATGTTTAGCAATGTAGAAAGTACATCATCTATGTATGCATATGGATCTATCTAGTCTGCACATGTATTAATTTCTTCTTTCCAAAATATCAGAAGTATCTTGGGTTTCAAGGCTTGCTGATTAAGGGCAATGAGAAGCACAATGAAATGTTGGTGACTTGATATGATGAATCCTAGCAGCTGGTGCAAGCCATCACTTCTGGAAACAATGTTTGAATAGCTAAGTGTGATTCTGGTGCAGTAAATCGTGTGTACAGAGATTTCTAAATATAGATGTAGTAATTCAGAGTTAGTTATTGTCAGCCAAGTCAATACAGTTCTTAAAAATGTCTAAATCTATTTTGATGATGAAAAGAACAGTTACTGAGACTTTAGCAACTGTGATATGCTTTTAAGAAACAGTGTGACTGTTTATCCATGCCTCAGTGGTCTGTGATAGAAATTGATGTGACTGTCTTGATAGCTGCATCTCTATATTTTATATATACCCATAGACATGACACATTTTTCAGGTTTAAAAAAACAAAGTCTCTAATAGAAAGTGCTATCTATTGCCATGTCCTACGCAGTGCGCTTTGAGCAGCTGATATCTGCCGTCATGTGTAGGAGACTCCTTCTTTGCTGTATAAAGCAACAGGGACCTCATGTGCATTAATGTCTGTTTTATCCCTTTTTCTCTACCTTGTTTGTTTCACAACAACAGTCTGAGTTGGACCTGACTGGGAGCATCCATTTGGGAAACTACTGCAGTTGAGAGAAACATACTCAAAGAACTGGAACGACATACATGTATTAGTCTTGCTGTTTCTTCACATATAGAGGTGTAGCTCTGTGCAGTTAATGTGGCTTTTGTGCCATTAATCCTAAAACAGCAGCTCAGTTAATTTGTCTCACAAATTCATATTATTCTGCAAGGACTCATCAGAGCTCCTTAGGTATAGCATTAAGTGTAATTTCCAGTGTGTAAAATGATATTGTGAATTCTAAAATGAATATAAAATGAAAATCTCTGTGCTAAGCAAATCGACCAAAGGGTAAATATTGTGAATTAAAAAGTTCAAGATCTAAAAGGTGTTTAGCAGCTTGGGGTATATCTGAACCCTCACTTGTCCCTCCTTAGCAGTGGTTCATATAGTGCATTTGTTTTGTACCCATGTGTCTTCAAAGACGAGGGAAACACAAATGTGTAGGAGAGGATGTCAGCATCTCTGTTATCAAAAGATACAGTGTGTGTGTGTTTGGAAGGAAAAAAAGGAGAAGATACTGGCTTTGAACCCAAGTAAGACACCTCTGTCTGCCCTGCCATTACTGTTGATGGATCAGTGCTGTTAGAGGGAAAATAATCATTTGGACCCTCACTTCTGCAGCAGACAAAGGTCTGAGCTTTCTCTAAGCACTGTGAAGACATCATCGCTCAGAGTGTCTAGGAAAGATTTATGAAAGCAGAGAGATGGAGGGGATACCTCTCCCTTCCTCTCTCCCTCCCTCCCATCTACAGGGCACCCATCTACTGCTGTGCCAGAAATGAAGTGGTTTTCTGTCTGCTCTGCCTCTGCACCCTCTTCTCCTGTTCATGCTTGGGCCCAAATCCTCAGTTATTTTGGCACAGCTCTTCCCAAGGCAATGGAACTGCCCTGCTCAGGGACAGGCAGCTGAGGATGCAGCCATCAGTGTTATTCTTAGGCTCTCTGGCATGCTGACTGCAGCGAGGAGCGTCGTGCTGGTCTATGCACCCTTGGACTAGGAGAGATGATCTTACAGCTAGGACTAGAAGGGAGTTTTGGAGAAGGGACGCACGGGTTTCTGGAAGTTAGTTCTAGTTGTTTTTACTTCAGAGGCAGAAATAGAGGTTGCTGGGTCAGAGCCAAAGCCTTTGGTAAAATTCAGTTGTTGTAAGTCTGATAGTCTTAAATTTATGTGCTCCATTTTTGTTTTAGCAATTTTTTTTCTCTGTCGACAGAAGCTAATCCCAAATCTGGATTTTTTTTTTTTTGTTTGTTTTTATTTATATATTTTGTGCCTTAATTTCTGCCAGATTACAGCCAAGGGAGACTTGAGCTGTTAGCTGTATAATGGATGAGAAAATTTCAGAAAGTATATGGTTTCTGCACCTTAATCATTCTAAGGACCACAAAACTGCATCTAACGAATTTTTAAACCAGTCACATGGGAAGGAGTGTCTGGAGATATTGAGCAAACTAAAATCACTTGCTAATAGTTTTGAGAAATTCTTCCACTTTTTGGAATGTGGCAACTGTTAAACAGTACATGGCAACCACAAAGGACAGGATGGGAGACAGGAATGCAAGATTCTTGTGGGAACTTTGGGGGAAATATAGAGAGACCAACTGCCATGCAACAAACTCCAGGATCTGTTTGTGCAGAGGAATGCACAATTGGAGGGGAATAGGAAAAATAGACTTCCCCTCTGTGAAATGGATGTTATTTAAAACAATAGCTGAGAGTTTTTCAAATTACCAAAAAAACCCCATACTGAAAAATACAGAGACAAATACACAGCTGAAGGGGAAAGAGAGAGCAAGAGAAATCTCAAAATTAGCTGGATTGTGCTGGTAATTTTAAGACTACAGGAGGAATACTTGTTCTAATATGTGAACCTTCTTGATATTAATTTAAAAAGTACACAGAAGAGAATTTTACCAAAATTATTTTGATAGAACATAAACCCTTGGGGATTTCGAAGTGGGGACTTCCTAAATTAACCTTAAATAGGACTTTAAAAAAATTATTTCTCTTTAAGTTTGTTGCCTTGTTCTTGCAGTTAATTCAAGGGAAAATGCTAATTCTGAACCGATAGCCACATCACTAAAAGGCGAGTTTCAAAAGACTTTTATTCCCACTTTTATCCTAGGATATGTGACAAGCTTTCAAAATCTTTTACTGTACCTTTTACAAAAGACAGAACCCTGCATGTCTGGCTGTAAGCTTTTGGGTACTGAACACTTTCAAAAACCTGAGCCTCCTTCAGCTGCTTAATTGGGCACCACTTGTGAGTGGTGGAGTGTATAAAAAATTGCTTTATGCCCCAAAGGTCAAAAAAGATGCCACTCAACCTCTCTTGGGCTCTCTAGGTTCCACTTTGTGAGACTATACCTCATAGCTGTGGTTCATCGCTGCTTAATCTCCAGGTTTGCTGTGCTCCTGAGGCCTTGACCTGTGAGTTTCTGAGAACTGCTACTGAAATTCTTTTAGATACATGGAGAGCACTCCACAGCTCAACGGCCCAAGTCTAGTGATTTTGTCCTGTCATATGCTTGTCTTTTTTTCTGGAAATGCCACAGCATTTTTTTTTTTCCTGGAGTGAATTTAAAATGTGATTTGACTTAAGATTTTTGCAACTGCTGCTCTTATGATGTTGGAAAGTGAGATACATAGCATAAGTAAACTTGCTGTATTTGAAGAATCTTGCTCTCTGTGGCTGAACTTCTGAGCTTTTGTCAACTTCAGCAGGCACAGAAATCTGCTTGTATAGCTCAGGCCACAATTTCGCAACCACGACTGTTTCATTTTTCCATAATACAACATGTCAGCAGAAACATGAAGGGTAGAGCCAAGGGATCGTAGCTCCCGGGCTCCTACGTTTTCTCTGGACAATAGTTTTCCCTTAGAAACCAATAAGTCATGGACTAAGGACTGCTCCATTTAAAACTATCTAGGGCTTTATGGCTAAAAGGATTTTATTAAATAGGAATGATTACTAAAGTATGTTACTGTTGAGGGGGGTGAGGATAGTTAAATCTTATGAAAAGGCTTTGCTTGCAGCAGAAAAGCACTGTAACTACTTAAAAATATCTTTGCTAATGTTTTTATTTTAAAAATGGAAAAAGTGAGTCAGCACTGAAGGCACTTTATTCACTGCTAAGTCCAAACTCAGCTGCTCTGGAGAGTCTCCCCATTCCCTGCCCCCATCTGTCCTGTTAGTACAAGTGAATATAGCTACTCCTAATTTAGCAACATGCAGTTGTTACCTTTGCATGGGCTGTAACAATCATCCTGAGAGATCTGCTGCTGTAAGACACAAGACTCCAAGTCTGTAACTCCTGTGCAGAAATACAAGTGAAATAATATACATCAAAGGGATCACTTTTGGGTGATGTGTGTCTTCTGTCTCTGGACTGCTGGAATGAGAAAGCAATGCAGGTGAAGCATAGCAAAAAAAAAGGGATTTTAATATACACTTAGACTTATTTATATTTGGTCCAGAGGGTAATTCACTGGTGTGATAGCTCTGGACAAACCTACAGAAATGAATCTTTTTTAATGCCAGGAGATTTTGTATCTGCACTCTGATTCTATACTGTGCTTTGCATTGTGATAAAAGGTGGAATAGCTGTACTGGAGGGTCCCCAGCAGTTACTGGGCTCATAGGAAATAAGGGAGAAATATTTTCTATTCTAAGAAGTAGATACCATAGTGTTATCACAGAGGTGTGTATGAAAATATGGAATGCATAATCTTTTGTTTTCCAATGCCAAAAGCCTTCCTGCCTAGCACACAGTTTTTAAAGAAAAGCTATATTCCATATTTTTTTGATTCAGTGCCTCCTACGGGTCCCAGTCCAACAGGGTTTTCAATGCACACTGCAAGCCTAAGCAAAATGCACACCATGCTGTGAAAGAGATACATTACATAAGAGGCCTGTGAGGCTTACACAGAGCTGGACTGCAGTGTAAACTGTCTCCGGGACGGATAAAAACCATCTCGCAAACTAGGATTAGCACTGATTCTTGTCAGGGGCTCTTGATTTGAGAGAAGAGAAGGAAATTTGTGTGTGCTGTTTTAGTGAGTTTTAGCAGCTATATAAACCACAGTTTGAAATTCTGATGTGTATCTAACCATCAGCATGCCTGAACTGTGTTTGATAAAAGGGGCAATGAGCTCCGGTTATGCTTTTGCTGGTTCTCTTCTGCAACCAGAGAACAACCAGGACTATTTGCATATAAATCCTGAGCATTTGGCAACTCTGCTGCAGCAAAAGAGAAAGGGAAAGAAAGGCAAATTCCCCATAAGTTGGTGTTTCAGCCACACAGCAGAAGATTTACTATATCCACTGCTTGGCAAGTGATCCCAGCAAGGCAGCTGGGTGTCTATGTGCCTGTCTGCAGATTCTCTACAATGGCCAGAGCCTAGCATCTGAAACACTGTCTGAAGTTCTGGGGTGACAGCAGTGGTTAGTTTGTGAATTTCACTTTGTGGAGGGAGAGACGAACCTTTCCTGAAGGTGACTCCAAAGCTCCTGGCCAAACATCCACAGAGAGACTGCTTCCTGAGTTCACTTCCACTCTCAGTGCAGACAGGCTACTTCCACTTTAAAGCCCAACAAACTGCTTTTTTTCAGCGCATACCAGGTGGGAGATGTCCTCCGAGACCTCCAGGCAGGACAAAGACCTGCACCTCTTGAGTTCAGGGGAGAGAACAAAAGTTGTATGTTACTGAGATTTCCTAGTGAATTACTGACAGGCATTCAGATTGCATGAAAGAAGACAAATACGGTAAATCCCTGTGTTTAAAAAGATGAAAAAAGTGGAACGTACCAGAAACAAATCCCTGTAGTTAGTGACTATTATCCTAAATACGTATCTGCATGGTAAAGAGGTGGAGAAATGGGATCATGTTAATTATTGAACACCTAAAGTCATGCCCACCACAATACCAAGCATTTCACTGGAGATACTCAGCACCATGCAGACTTAAGGGAATCCTCCAAGTTGAGTTTCAAAGTAGGAAGGTAAATTAAGGAATGGATCGACAAGGAGGATGATGTAGTATCAAAATACTAAACCTATGTCAGTCCTCCACAACATTACATTATCCTTCAACTTTCTTATCAAATTGTTGCAGAAAGCTATACGTGAAGGCTGTTACATGAAGCTGTCAGATAGGGATATATGATGTATCCTCGTGATACACAGGACTTTCAGAAAGCCTAGAAGCAAGTTATAAAGTGCTGCAAAATGAGGCCTATACAGAGCGCAGCCTTATCTTTCAAATCTTCTAGATACATTTAGACTGTTTTTTTTTATACATATTTATGTCTTAGGTAAAAAAGATTTTTAAAATTGTATTGGCTTTTTGTTCCTTTTTGCTCAAGAGCTGTGGATAAAGTTGCTGAACTTTTATCAGCCAAACCATCTTCAAAACATATTTTCTTTCCAGGAGAAAGGCCTACACACAAGCCTTTTATGGGATTGTGTATTTATAGCTCTAGTCTGTACTGTGAATGAATGGCTCACTCCACAAAACACAATGCAGAGGCATTTGATGAGTATGATCATCAGTCATGGAATCATAGGATCACAGAATGGGTCAGGTTGGAAGGGGCCACAGTGGGGTCATCTGGTCCAACCTTCCTGCTCAAGCACATTGCACAGGACCCTTGAATATTTCTAGTGAGGGCACAGGACCCTTGAGTATTTCCAATAAGGGAGACTCCACACCCGCTCTGAACAATCTGTTCCAGTGCTTGGTCACTGCACAGTAAAGAAGTTCTTCATGTTCAGGTGGAACATCCTGTGGATCAGTTTCTGCCCATTGTCTCGTGTCCCATTGCTCAGCACCAATGAGCAGAGCCCAGCCCCATCCTCTGACACCTCCCTTCAGACATGGATGAGCTCCCCTCTCAGTCGTGTCTCCTCGAGGCTGAGCAGGCCCAGCTCCCTCAGCCTTTCCTAAGAGAGATGCCCCAGTCCCTTAATCATGTTTGTTTCTCTCTGCTGGACCTGCTCACTCCAGTGGAGGTCACTGAATAGCATGTCAAAGTGCAAGGAACCTGCTTGGTTTTCCATTCTTGCACAAAGAGAGGAAGGGAAAGGCTTACACAAGTTTGGGAATGATTGAGTGTGTCGCCACATAACTGGCTTTCTCTGAACTGCTGGAAAGCCAAAACTCTGCCCCCGCTCCTGAGTCTTGCACGACTCCCTGCAGAGAAATGGAGAACAATGTCAGGACAAAGCTGAGTCATGACTCTGGTAACTGGTCATTCAAAACATTTCAAAAGATGGTGGCAGGCCAGGATCTGCTGGTATTCTGAGACAGAACATGCACAATCCTCACTGGTGTTCCCCCAGCCAACAAGTTCACTGTCTGCAATTCCTGCTAGTACTGGAAATAGCTTACATCCAGGAAGGTTTGGGTGTCAGGGCTTACATCCTGCCTGTGTCACCCAGTGACATGGTACCATATTTTGCACCTTTGACTGCCCAGCCTGGACACTGCTCACAACTGGGTCTTTCTAACATAGCAAACTTAGGATGGCCTTTGTCAGCAGCCATATTTTCTCAGTCCATCTGCTTTATTTAGTTCCAGGGCCTAGAGAAACATCCTTTTCTTAAAAAACGGAAGGATTAGGAAAGATAGCATATTTTGCCAGTAAAAAGGGAGATTGAAGTAATTGCTAATATGAAATGTGAAGTATACAAAATATTTCAGTAAATCAATCATACGCAAAATACTGTTTTGTATATAAAACTGTTACAATAGAAATATTTAACACTTTGAAATCCATATTGCTTTTCATTAGAAATAAATTTTGTCAGTAGTTGAGTCAATGATAGCAGTTGGTTCTGTACAGCTTTGATATTTTATTGTTTAGAACTGGAAAATTTTCAAATGCTGCATGATTTTTATTTATTTAATGTGTGCAGAGCACATGGAAGGATGCTGTGCTTGTTAGCAAGTGAATGACACACCTGAACTGCTTGGGAAAAATTGATTCAGCTTAAATCTCTTCCCCACCATTAGGTATCTGCCTTTATCTCCCCTGAAAGTGTGGGATCCAAAAATAATATACGAATGCATTTTAGGTAACCAGTTCCTGTTATTATAGGCAGTATATATAGGAATCTGGATCTCAGTAGTTCTGATAGCAAATGTAACATTTTCAATAGCAGCTTCCCAAGTAACTGTGAAAATCTGGTGTGTAGACACAGTATCAGCACATAACTCCACTTCTCAGAAGCACCTTTCCTGTGAAATGCTATGTAAAAGTGGCCCTGAAACTATTTCTGGAGGTGATTTCTGTATGCTCTCTCTGCCACTTTATTCATCTGGCAACTTCCTCTTAATTAATATTGCATGCCAGTAAGGAAAAACAAGATTCAGGTCTCAGCCCCTGCCGCAGTGAACAGAAATCCTATCAATGTAGAAAGTAGAGCCCAGGTTACCTTTTTAGCAGGTTTGTGTAGCAGATATCCAGTTTCAGGTTTTTTCTATAAAGCTCGGCTTTATACGTTATGTTTGTAATTTGTAAATTACAGTTTTAAAGTGCAATTTGTCCCAGAGAAGGACTCCTGCTCCTCTCAGTTGGGAAAAAGTTTTGAACTGATATCTCTTGGGAAAGCAAATGAGACCAAAAAGGGAAAATTTTCTGAAGTAAATCTACAGAAAAATCTGTGCGACATAAGGCTTCAAGCTGTCTAGACTTGGAATGAAGTTACAGATTTTTGTTTTATTTTTCAAGTATTTTAGCAAATATTGCCAAAACAAAGCAGAATTTTATGAACAAAATGTCCCTCAAAAGAACATTAGGATAACTGTGAAATCAATCACTTACAAAACCCCCAAAACAATACCGAAATAAAAATTTTCTTAAAGAGCCCCAAGAAAGGATGCACCTCTAGATAAGGTGGTTTTGCAAATGCAGGCAGATTTGCAGGCTCTTGTTATTAGGGGGTATAAATGACGCAAAGTACGAGTCATAAATGTGTGTTTCTGTGAAAGATTGGGTGCAGTTTTGGGTGAGCTGTGGTGTGATATTTCCACTTGATATCTAGAGTCAGCCAATAGCAGCAGGTGGTGAGAGGCTGAGGAGCACAACATGTACCAGTGGCACCTGAGGTTTGATCTCTGTGGCACGCTTGCTGCATGCTGCACAGCAAGCCTCTGTCAGGGCTTCCTTGTGGTCTTCGTCTTTGAACTCAGTGCACACCAACCTAAAGTACTTTTATTTGGTTCAGATCTTCCATAACGAGTGACCATTTCCTTAGAGGTGTATGCCACTGAACCAAGGAATAGTTCTCAGATATTCTGATGCAGGCATTGATGATCCTTTAGAGATTTGTATTTAATCCTTTTCTTTCTGTTTGCATTCTGCAGTTGTGCCTTCTGCAGGATCTCACTCCCTACCACCCACAATTATTACAAGTGATGGGGGTTCAAATACTTAGCTGAGCTGTGGTGCTTCTCTGCACAATTTAGAAAATCACCACCTCCACGATCAGAAAATAGATAACAGGTTTTGTACTACATGATAACAGAAGAAGGGTGGATGTTTCTATAATTCATTGTGGAAAAAGAGAAGGTGTGAGCAGTGTTATCTCAGGGACTGTTTATGTGCCTATTGTGCTATTTTACTGCTTATAAAAAGATGTTCTCTGGAGTGAGTGCAGCACCCTGGGAATGCGTTTACATTTAGGAATGGGACTCGTTTCATTTCACAAATGAAAGGATGGTACCTAAAGGTCCAGTTTTGCTTTGGATTCTTCATCTCTAAAATGTCTTTGACAAATTGGAATGAACAGTTCTAGCACAGGTGATGTTATAGTTTAACCTCAGGGTATGTAGGGCTCTGGTGTAGTGCTCTCTTTGCAGTATCCCCAAGGCAGAAGATCACAGAGCTCATTTTGCACATGTAGCTGTAAATCCAGTGGAAGCCTTTTGTGACAGCTATCTACAGATGAAGCAGTTTGGAAAAGGGTCATGTGCCACTGAAACCTAGCAGAGGTTGTTTAGGGTGTTTAGATCATGAAAACTTCATTTCAGATAAGAGTTTTGACCAGAACAGTCCTGCTTACCTGCTCCTGCCCTTGGGTTTTGAATTAATTTTTTTTCAACATAAGTATGTGGGCAGTTTTTGTCTTTCTTTTCTTATCTGGTTTCATTTTTTTCTCTTCCTCACAAAAATACAAGTGTACTTTTATGTCCCCAAGGAATATGATGGCCTCTAAATGGGACAACCACAAAAGTGGCCTACAGGGTTGTATTTCAATTTTTCAGAACAAGAAAAGGAATAAGGTTCTAGATGGGATCTGTACTTTCATTTATTTCAGCGTGGTGCCCAGGACTGGTTGCTGCCATATGGTTATTGCTGCCCACTGAATCTGTTGGTGAACTGTGCACTCAGAAGCTCACAGCTGTGTGCGGTTGAATTAGTCTAGACTGCAGTTGCAGAGAAGGGGGCCTGTCTCTTTGCTATTTTCTTCTGATTACTTCTAATGCTGGCTGTAACTTCCTCTGGATGTTGTGGGTTTCAATCTGCTTTCAGTTTTAGTGGTTACATTGGTTTGGTACAAAGCTCTTTTCCTAGTTAGGCTGAGTGAATTTGCAAGCTGCATGTGATAGGAGAATCTAATATATTTTAATTTGTACTCCCGAAATCTGTGTGGTTGTGTGTGCCTTTTTATTTTCACTTGTATAAGTAAACAACTGAGTGAAAAAAACCCTGCAATTTTCTTGACTTCTGACACATTAGAATAAAAGGGTTTGGTTTTTCTGAGGCATCTGGCCGTGTTTTTGAAGAATCACCTATTTTCAACTGTGAATTAGATCTGATTTAAACCCCAAATTCCCTGATGTAGGTCTTATTATAATTAAGATATCAATTGAGAATTTTTCTTTTCAGTTAAAGTTCTTTGTTTTCTTCTCTATTTCATCATGTACCAGAAGATTTTAGATGCACACATTTGCAGAATGCAAGCAAATAATAAAAAAATAAAGATAATCTTCCAAGATTAATATAGAGATGGACAGTATACGTAAGTATATAAGGCATATATACAATTCGATTTTAAAGTGTTTTTTCCAGGTGAAGTTTTGTGACTGCCACAGAGAAAATGAAAATTGATGATAAGTGAAAAAATATTATGATATACTTCTATGCATGAAAACTTTCATCCTGTGCCAGGAGAAATGAGTGTATCTGGGTTATACTTGGTGGATACAAAGCTGAAGTGAGATTTATATCTTAACTTACTCATATAGCTATGGATTTTTCAGGTGTTTTCTGTGCCGCATTTTTCTTTTTTGGTTTTCTTTTGGCATATTATTCCATTCCCTACAGAGAACCCTAAGTAAAGTAAACATAACATTTTAAGTCAGAGTGAGACTAGAATGTGCCTGATTAAGGAGAGAGTGGATTCGTATTTTGTGGTTGCTATATCCTTATTTTGAAGTGTTCTATATATGTTGAATAGCTACATATAACGTGAGACCTTTTCCATAGGGTGTCCAGACTCCTCTGTGAGATGATGCCAGAGACAGCACGCCCTATGGGGGAAGATCTGTTCCTTTAGGGCCAGAAGGAAAAAGGCCCAGTGCCTGTGCATAAGAGGCACTGGGCTGTGAAAAACACTGTAATTCCTGCTAACCCAGTAACACAGTGAAACCACATGAAGGCCAGTCGTTGCCCTGTCCTGGACTGCCGTGACAGTGGGGTGTAACCATTTGTAAGGAAAACCAGCTTACACCAAACTCCAGAGTCCTGAGGCGTACAAATTTCACATTTCTCTAGGTACTAACATTCTCACCTTACCCTTTAACTCTTAGCACAGATGCAGATGTGAAAGCACATTTGCTTAGACCAGAGAGGCCCCTTCCCAAAGGCAGTTTTCCAGTGCACACAGTTTGTGTTTATGATAATGCTGCAAGAGTAACTTGTTTATATGTTACTTCACGTAACATCACAGGTTTCAGAAAAGATATTTTTTCCTCTTGTGTCAGAATTCAGGTGGAAATTACAGTTGTGTGGTGTCAGTGTTGATAAATAGCACTTGTCTTCCTGGACAACACCACTCTAAAATGACATTGGTCAGATACTACTTTGTGAGGTCATTGTTGTTGTGCACTAATGATATTAAGCATTCTAGTTTTGAGGAGTTTTATACTGTGGTTAATTGTACTTCAGAGACCTTCTCCTCATCCTTCTAGGAAGTGGTGGAGTCATGCTAGCAGCCATCTGCTAAACATGGAATGACAAAGCCGCTGATGTCTTGGCCATGTCTAACACAAAACTGCCCCAGCTCTTGCCTCCCGGGTTACAACTTATCATATTGCTTTGTGGACTTGCTATTGGCAGACCATGATGAAACGATCTCCTATGGCAGTATTTAATCCCTTAGCAGTGTTATTTAAGTGACTATCCTTCATTTTCTATAAGGTGAGGAGAACTCGCATGACACAACAGTTTCAGTGGAAACTCAGAGCCCTCAGCCACTTTGCTACACTGTCAATAAAGTGTTTTTGAGGCTACTCTGGTTTCTAGTTTTTGAATTGCTCTAAACATTTATGGCACTATGTAAAACTAATCCTTAGTCTAGTAATATTACCTTGTAATTAAATATATAATTGAAAACCAGCCCCAATAGAGAGGATTACCTTCAAAAGAGTTTTTCCACACCACTGGAAAAACCCAAGTTCGTTTTCAATTAAAAGAAAGAGGCTTCCTACAAACTTTTAAGTAGTTTCCTCATGTTTAGAATGTAATTAAAGCTTGTAATTGTTTTTGGGGCTAATAGAATTTTTCAATAGTTAGAATAGAAAGCCCTAGATAAATAACTGTAGTAAACGTGGATTACATTATCCTGCCATGTCAGTGCCCAGTGTCCCAGCATTATGACTGTGTCAGGGAAAGGGGCCGTGGTGAAGCCCAGTGGCTGCAGCTCAGCTGGTCCTGGTTCCCTGTGTTTAGTGACATCAGCAGGGCTCTCCTTACACTTCCCTCCTGACGAGGGCCAGGTAGGAGTCTGTAATGGGTGAAGAAAGCTGTGCTCAGGCTGCTCCTGCCTGAGGATGCTGTCAGGATGTGGTGAAAGGCCATGCCCTCCCCTGGGAACTGTGGTGCCCTCCTATGTCCTCAGGTCTAGGTATAGGTTTTGAATTTCCTTTTCCAAATAGTACAGAGTATGAACTCCAAAGGACTGAAATAGCAGAAGGTAAATAAAATATTATATAATTTTTGTTTAGTTATAGCCAAAAGCAAAAGAAAGTGTTCATTTGCAGTGTGCAACATATTTCCTAATGTCTTAGGGAATGGGCTGATAATTCTTCTTCCTTGGAGAAATAATACTGTGTATATTCTACTTTTAAATTTCTTTTACTGAATGACTGAGCCAATCATTTGAGTGTGTGGCTTTACTTCTACACAGCAGAATATATCACAGAGCAGATATATTAGGTCCAGAAGGTTCCAGAAAGAGAACCATGATTTAGTATGGTTCTGCAGCAGAATTACAAAACCTGAGTTTTGGTAAACCTTATTGTGAGTATTTAGGAAGCTCCAACATGGTGACCCCAAACTTTGCATTCAAAATGCAGGGCATGTTCCCACCTGACAATTTCACGCTGGGCAGTAGCACCGGTGCTCAGGAGGGCTGGCTGACTTTGGTGTGGAACTGTCAGACACCGCAGCTTGTCCCTCAGCTACAGTCTGGAGCCAAACAGGGATGTTCCTGGCATACTTTCGGAGCATGATGATCATACATCCAAGGGACTTCATCCATCGAAGTCACAACTAGGCCTTCCCTGAGACAGAAGATTTTGTCCCCTTTTATCCTCTTCACCACCAGTTCATTGAGGCTCCAAGTAAATGATACAGCTTGCTGTAGAGTTTGTGGCTGAGTCTGGAACTGAACCAGCATCTTTGTGTCCCAGCCTATTGTCCTAGTTGCTCTTGTTCTTCAGAGTCTGACTCAGCACTCCTCAAACATCTCAGTTTCCATTTCTCCATTTTTTTTTTCTGATTTTGTGTTTTCCCCCCAGGCAAATTTCTGGCTCAGCTTCTATTTTTCCTTCTTGCCATTCTTCATTATTTTATCTTTAAATATTCAGAAAACTCAAGGACTGGCAATACAGCTTTGTGGAAAAACTGTTACATTTGGATGATGTGATGTAATCTCATTTCTTATTGCGTTAGAGATGATTTATTCTGTTTTATCAGTTTGTGAGTAGGTTACCCTTTTCCAAATACTAGGATGTCTTTTTTTGTTAGCTCACAACTGATCCTGTAAGTTCAATACTATTTTTTTTTTTTTCATTTCTTCAAATTAGGCTCCTTTCCAGGGGGAAAAAGAGGATACTGAGTTCCCTCTGGGTAAATTTATAGAATTTGCCAGTGTGCAGCAAGTTTGGGCTGGAAAAAAATGTGGAAATGACAAAATGTCATCCAAGATAGAAAAGAAATGGAGGGATTCCTTTTAAGCACAGTCATAAGAAACAAAATTCATCTTTAAAGATGTACTACTCCCTACAATTTTGGGGGAGGTCACTATAACAAAAACTAGCAAACTACAGTAGTAAACTATTGATGAGCCCGACATTAAAATGAGAGTTTGTTTTGGAGGATGATTTCATGCTTGAAGGCATTACTCTCAAAAGCACACAACATTACTAGTAAGAGGAAATATAACACCACACTTGACATCATTGCATTGTTTCATGAACTGTGCTTTTGTTTTATATCCATACTAGTCTGGGAATATCTCTTGTTTGCAGGTTAAAATTATAACATGTTGACATTTAGCTGGCATCTTTTTGTTTTCTTTAGTTTAAAGCCATGGTCAGAGCAATTAGCATTGGAGTAACAATTTGATTTAATGATGCCAGCACTAATATTGTTCATAAATGTATTAGCAACTTCTATGCGGTGTAGGTACCTTTCAGTTTGGTGAGAATTGGCTTAGTTCATTTTCCCATTTAATCCCATTCAAATAAAACTACAGAGTCATATATATGGTTCTGTATATACATTATGGATGGGAGAGAGAAGGATAGTCCTAACCTCTGTTTTCTGTAGTCTGTTTTGTGGAGAACATACTGGGTTTATTACAGTGATAAGTGTTCTGTTTCTTCCTTGTCTTTCATCTCCTTTTTCTCTTCATGCAAACTGGATGTAAGAGACTTTTTTGTATGTCATTTTTCTGGTTTTTTTTTCCTGTCTATCTTTAAAGGGAGGGAAGCTGCACTGTTATTGCTTGCCAGCAACAGTCAAATCTTAATGAGGTATTTGAGAAGTCCCAAGGGAGAACCTGCCACATGTAGAGAAAAATATAGAATAGATGCAGGAAATATGCAGGCCAATGTTTTGTTTTATGGATTGTCCTGTCGCACATAACACAGAACTGTTCATGTAGTTATTTGGATGACGGTTCTTGATGAATATCTTTCAATAGTAAATGTCTCGTAGGAAACTAAGTAGTTGGTTTCATCCAGGCTTTTGAGAAGAGCAGCCCTGTCTTCCGAGAAAATTCGTGTCCGTTTTAGAGATTAATGCCCAGTTCTGCTTTTCCAACTGTTAATTTCTGGACTTTGACAGTGACTGAGCTTTCAGCAAGCTCCTGCATGTTAGCACCCTCCAAACCCTAAAACTAAAGCTAACTTGTGCAGCTGCAGTGCTTTAGACAGTCTGAAGGGTGACTTGCTTTCTATATCAGGGTTATGCTCACACTGCTCTCTGGCAAACTCTAAAGGTAAACGCCCAAAGAGGGGAAGGCAGAGGCTGTTGGGTGAGCTGTAAATACAGCAGTCTGTGAATCAAACCACTCTCCCTCTCCCACCCTTTCTAGAAATCTATCAAGCTGGCAGGCTGCCCTGCTTGAAATAAATGTGGAAAATATTATGTAACTTTGCCCTGTGCGCTGCGCTGACCGTGTAGGCACTAGTCAGGTTTTAGTTACGCTATCTGTTGTGGCTATTTTTGGTGACCAAAGGCATCTCTCTTTAAATTTATGTCTGTATTTCCTTTGCCCCCACCCTCGCATCTATGCTTTATTTTCTTTTCCATCGACAACAGAATGCAACTCAGTTTCTGCAAACAGAAAAACAACTTCAATAAAGGTGTTTAAGGGTTATTCCTTGTTAAAAATAATACACCCCCCCCACAACAACAACAAAAAGCAAAGAGAAAACCCTAACAAACTGCTGGAGGAGGGATCTATCGCCTCTGACTGTAGCCAAGCGCTGAAACAGTCAGTCTCAGAGCCCCTCCCCTAGAGTTATACTCTGTGTCAATACCTCCCTCTGCTGAAAGCTCTACATTCTTCCTCTCTTGCTTGACTACATTTTGCCGTGGCAGGACTTGCATAGACCAGAGGGAACTTGTGATACCTAATAGAACAGCCTGCTCTCTGCAACACAGCTGCCCTACTGAGATTATACCCTCTGGGGAGGGCATAAACTTGAACTATTTGTCCTTCCCCAGTGTGACTGTTTGCAGAATAAAATCAGAGATGAGGAAAAGATGATAATTTGGAGTCAAATGACTTTTAAAAATACTCTTTCAGGAACTCCTGTGATGGGGTTCAGTCATTGTCAAGGGACATTCTGTTTAAAGACTTTCTACGTGCATGTGCCTTACAAATTAAGTTCCTTTGGTTTTAGTCACTTAACTAATTTTTGTTCTAGAAATAGTAAAACTATGGTGTGGTTTGTGATCCATTGTGCTGCACAAACTTCCATGTAAGACTTTAAGTGATGTGTTACTCAAACAGATTGAATTATCTTAATGATTGGAAAAAAAATCTATGAATCATCTCAACTACAACTGGTATGGTTATAAGGGAACTCAGTTTTCCAGAGGCTGTGGGATTTAGGGACCCAAACCAGTCATTTCTCATCTTAGATCATTGTAGTATAAAGATTTTAAAGTGACCAACACATTTAATTGTGTCTGTTGCAGGTACCCCAAACTGACATACTAAAAAGGATTTTGTTAGAGGTGAATGATTGAACTTAGTGGAGAATTGAGCAACTTCCAGATGTCTCAAGTAAGACCCTGATTTTAGTAGAGGACTAGAAGCAAAAGACCCTAGTTCAAACCAATATTTTTCTTTATGTTTATCTCTCCCTTGGAACTTTTGGAGTGTCTGCCTGTGTTGTGGGAAAGGCTAATGCACTGCAAAGCCACAGATGAGCTACAGCAGTTCACAGCTTTATTTAGTTAATAATTTTTAATATTTCCTCATTATGTTCAGCTGCTTCAGATCAGATGAGTTTTCTCTCTATTTCATGGCAGATAGCAAACAACCATTTTACATCAGCTTGATTCTAGAAGAAGTATTATTTGGGTTGCTTCTATTAACTTTTTCAACTGAACTTTTTAACGTGTTCAGGGAAGTTTGGTAACATTGGAGGTAAGAAGAATAATAAGGAAAAAACATAAATTCTGTGTACAGAAAGTAGTTCTGATTGGGTGGGGTTCAAAAAAAGCACACAGGGCAGAGCAAGGATAGAAAGCAGACAGGAGGGTGCAAGAAGGAGTGCAGCTGTAGGGAATAAAAACAGTCAGGGGAAGGTCATATAAGGAGGAGAAGAAATCATCATCATCATGTGAAGTTTTCAGGAAGGTGCTGTTGTATTCAGACATGTAGGGAGAACTGACGTTAAAAAGGAAGAAATAAAGGACTACTTGCTACAAAAATGATGGTAGGAATTCGGCTTTGTAGGAAGAGAGGAGGGTTTGATTTAGAGTGTGCTGTGAGGTTGAGGCCATATGGCTCTCTGGAAGATGAGAGAACCATAGCCTAGCAGGAGAAGGTTTGGTCAAGGAAGCATGGCTTTAGGAAGGGCACCCTGTAGAGAAACAGAGATGTCAAAAATACCTGTGTGATTCATTAAACAATTTAGTTTTTATGGAGGTTTGCTCATTCTTAATTATAGTGCAGAATATTCTATCATTTTTTGCTTCATACCTTGGATATTTATAACTGGTAGGAAAATGCTAACAAAGTTATTTGGCTTATAGAAGGAAAGCCTTGTCATGTATTTGTACTTGACATTTTTTCAAAGTTATATGATCTGACATTAGGATTTTATTTGGATGTTAAACCACTCATACACAGATTTCATAAAACACTGGCTGTGACCTGCTGAGACATACCTGAGAAGCAGAGATGCAAAATTACGAAAATGGATATGAAAAAAGGGATCTTAACTGTTTTTTCTGGACTTCAATGGCATATTGGATATGCCAAGGTTTCTAGCACTGGGCTGGATGTTATTACTGCTAAAGAAAAAGGCATGTTTTTTGCCTCTGACTTTTTTTTTCTCCAGGCTGTGGTGCACAAGGATGATTTAGAAAGAGACATGTAACTGACTGAACTTTTCAGTAATATAGTTATATATATATATATAATATATGTAAATACTAACAACATATAAGCATTGCTGCACTTTGTGTTAGCTTATTCTCTGTGAGAGTTTTAGATGGTTGTGGTTAAGGTACAAGACACCATTCTGTGCTTTTGCATTTACTGAGATACTTGGAGCACTCAACTGAATGTCTCCTCTAAACAGAACTAGATTTAGATGGGGGAAGACAGGCTACAAAATGGGCATCCTGGGTATAACAGGGCAGCCAGAAATGCATCTGTAATGCTATGAGTATGTAGTTTGGAGTCAGCTGAGTGACAAAGTCTAAAGTAGTGACTCAATGGGAATCTGCAGCTGGCTTTGGGTCTCAGGTGCTCCGTTCAATTCTGTGAGCTGTGTAAGCTTTCCCACACTCCACAAGGCTCTTAAGGGATCTTTGTGGAAGACAGATGAAATGAAGATATTAAAAGCCTTGTACTTATAGCACAACTGAACTCAGTTCAGTTTTATCACTTTTTCTGACAACAAGGTGTTATATTTATGTAGGGTTTTTTGCTCAACAGGGTGGTCGTACAACAGGATGCTCCTAATGAAGCTACAGTTTTAGTATCAAAACTGTCTGGACTAGCTGGGCCTACAATGCAAGAAAAACATGAATCTCTAGGATATCTAGAGTATCTTGGTAGGGGCACACCTCTTTCAAAAGCAGTGCCACATGTTTATACTGCTTAATTTGGAAAGTAAAACAAGAGACTCTAGGAGATGGAATGTGTATGAGAAGGGCTCATTATCAGTTATGCCAAATACTCATAGAAACCTGAGGCCACACAAATCTCAACTGGTTTCAAGTTTTCTTGGAGCCGAAACTCAGATCAGGTTCCTCGAGAGTTCAAGAATTTCTAAGCAAAACTAGACCTGCTGAATGCATAGGACTTGAATAGCAGCTTTACAGTACGTGCTCAAAGCACTTGCTATAAATTAATAACTTTCCACAGCACCTATGTGATTTAGAGATGTTTGATTAACCTCCTCTTACAATTCAGTCCACAGGCAAACAAAAAAGCAGATTTGTTAAGGATTTTAGTATGGAGTGATGCACTTCTACATTTCATTGCATGACCAACCTCTACAGGTAGACCATCTGGGTTCCTCTCTGGCTTTTGAGCATGCACAAACTTTTACAAGTATTGTACTGAACAGGTTATCTCAGCAAAGACTGATTGTGTGAGAGTGAGATGATCTATCTGCAATGAAAGTTTTGTGACAACAGTATAGGATTTTAGTTTCTAAATTATTTTTTGTTTTAGTATAATTGATCATTATATACACCGGTGAGCTATTAAATGGAGCATTTGCATATGCTTGGAGATTTGCTCTGCAAATTCTGTGATTTTAATCCCGGTGTTCTCACAGTCCCTTAATCCAATAGCTGCAAAACCTGGTAATAGATGTAGTGTTTAGGAGTGACTATTTGGGTGAACACATTTTAATGTACATTTTCTGCTAGTTGTTCATTTTTGGAAGGAGTCCTACATAAAAACGGGCACCATTATCACTCAGAATACTTTATTTGGATGTATGTGTGTCTACATGTCCTCTCCCCTGGGCCCCCAAAGGAGTTATACAATGTACACGTGCTAAATCAACAGGATGGCCCCTTCATTAAGTGACCCAACAGGAAACCAGGAGAGTTAACTCCTGTTCCTGATTCTTTGAGACTTTCTGCCTGCAAAACTGGGAAATCCACTTAGAAAAATGGAGGCACGTGGAATCTATCAGTAAAACAGGAGACTAAAGTGACTTTGTGGTTGTATTTGAATAATTTAAACTGAGAAGGAAAAATGTGGATGTGTCTTAAAAATACTGTTAAAACTGACTTTGAAGCCTTGAAACACATGTCCAAGGATAGGAAATATTTTAAAGCTATGCTTCAGGATTACAAAAAAATTATTGCTTTGGCTGTTTTCCAATAACAAAAGCAGATTTGGCAGTATCGAAAGGCAGATTTGTTATTTTTCTGGTAATCACTCTTGTAATGTTTGTAGGACTCTTTATCAAAACTTCACTTTTTTTTTGCTTGAAATGTCCCTTTTTTGATATGGGGCAGAAAATAAAAATTTTGCTTGTTCTCTGGCTTTCTTAATGATGTCTCAATTTGTATAGTCTTAGCATTCCACTGGAAACAAAATAAGTCTTCCTTTCCAAAACCACTAGAGGACTGAAACTCCTCTTATTCTTTATTCCAGTTAATTATAGGGGCATGTTTTTACCGCCTCTAAATGCTTTGGGTGCTCGGTTTTAGTGTCAGTGATCTACCATGGCTCTGCTAGTTTCATGGAGGGGATTATATTCAATCATGAAATCGTAGGAGTGCTGGGACAAGTGAGGCCTGATGGCCTATGGTGTTGTCTTGTGAACATGGCTTGGAAAGTTTTTGTGCACTGTATGTTCCTAAACTTTCTCTTTCCTTTTTGTGCAGATTCCTGGGTGTCTTACAATGTGTGAGCTTATTGTTGCTTTTTTGTTTAAACATCTAACAGGAAGTGTCCCTGTTTCCTTCAGGAAAAGTTCCATGTATGCAAGAAAATACTATTGCTAAATCACTACTCCTGGTTAACTGCCTCAAAAAAATAGATGGGACAGTTTATTCTTTGTGTCTTTGCTCTATTGAACTGCTCACCTTAAATATAAACTTTGGAATCCCCTAGGCCACTTTAGGCCATGGGAAAGGTGCCTTAAAACAGATGAGGTCAATATAGAGCTGCTAGATCTTTGAACTTTTTTCCTCTTCCTGGGCCACAGAGACAACATATGTTGAAGTTTCTCTATAATATTTTGAGTAATATTCAGGAATCCAATTTCTTCTTCTAAAGGAGAAATTCAGATGCTTATTGGATGACAGAAGCCTAACAGATGACATCGCTTACTAGCTACAGCATTTGAAGTCTGACTGCAACCTGATCTGCTTCTCTTCTCTAGATCTTCCTCCAGCTGAACAATCTGTCGCCTTGCCAGTCCTTTAGCAACTAGTACTTCAGGCACCTATTTTTGTGCATTGGTTCCTCTGTCACTCTGAAATTCCAGCTCTGTGTTTCCCAGCAGCGGGTTCTAGGAGGTGAAGCGACCAGCACCTGCCTGTCCAAACAGCAGGGTGTCTGTCTGTCTGTCTGTGTGGAAGGCGCTGGGCTGGCTTTGTGTTTATAAACTTTGATTGATAACTGCACCTGTGTGGCTGCCAAGGTCAGGCTGCCTTTGGGAGAATGTTTTATCACCACGGGCACCTGGCTTGGTGTAAGATTTAGGGACGTGGCCTGTCTTCGATGACATGGTTCTGGCAGTCTGAAAAGACTTTGTTGCAAGATGTTGGCCTGCAAAGTCTAACCAGGTGACAGCTTTGCTTTTTGATAGCTGTCTGAAACTTGGAATGAAGAAGGAAGTCTAAACTCCACCTACGGCATTAGTGAATGATGTTAATACCTGTTATAATAGAATTAATTTTTCCCACAGATGAATATGCTGCTTCTGAGGGCCTGAGGTTCAAGAGGTTAGAAATTCATAGCATTGTTGTGTTTTGTAAAGCAAATACAGGTACAGTTTTCACAGATCAGTACCTTTTGACTTGGGTGAGGAGTCATGGCTGGGAAGTCAGACCAGGTTGCTCAGGGCTTTATCCAGGCAAATTATGAAAGTCTCTGTATAGAGGCTGCACAGACACTTTGGCCAACCCACTTCACTCTCCTCACAGGGAGGAGAGTTTCTCCTAACATTTGGTGTGAACTTCTCTTGTTTCATTTTATGCCCATTGTCTCATCATTCCAACACATATCACTGTACACTGCCGTGTTCTAGACCTTCAGCAACCTCGCCACAGGCATTGATGAGATTCTCAAAACCAGCTCTTCATCATACTGGGCAAGTTTAGGTTTCTCAGCTTCTCCTTGCTGAGCAAGTGTCCTAGACATGGTGTCCCTCACTGTTTTATTAGCAGAGGAGAACTGAAGAATGGAGATCTTTAGGGGGCTAAAAGGTAGAGGGACTTTGCAAGAAAAGCTAGGGTAGATGGAAGGGAAAAGGAGCCTGTGAGAGTAAGAATTCATTCTGCTAGTATTGCCTCCCACCCTTGAAAGACATGGAGGGATTATTTGTAAAGAGGAGCTGAGACAGACAATGATATGAGCTGAATGTGCTGATTGCAGGTGACACAGTGAGGAGCAGACGATAATGCACCTGGGAAAATACACATGGCACTTATTGGCAGGCTGAAAGGAAAGGTGGGGAAAGCTATGGGCTGGGCCTTATTGTTGTGCTTTAGGACTTTGAGCTAAGGTGATGCAGTGACAGTCATAGTGATAACTTTAAAAACTGGTATAAATGTAATGAGTGTGTTTAAGTATGTTATAGTTCTTTGAGCTGGGTTTTCTATCCTTAACTGTCACTTATTGAGACTAAAGCTGCAGAAATCTATACAATATTTCTTGTGTTGCTAAGTACTGAGTGCCTAAATATATGCTGCCTTTTCTCCAAATCTTGCAAGCTGACACCTTCTATTACTGACCTAAATTTAAAATAAGGGACTTAAAAGGAATTCCAGAGGTTGCCTCTCAACTGTTCCAGGATGTTGGCACATCTCTGTAATGACAGTATTATAGTTGAATACAGTTTGGAATTATCCTACTAAGGTAATATTTTAGTTAGAATCCTCTGCTCTGGATAAATTAGAAGTAAAATCAGTCAATAGATTGTTTAAATGCTAGGTTACTTCATTATTTCTAAAATTATTTTGAGTTGTACTTGCGCTAAGAACCATTTGAAACAGAATGCTTTACTGCAGGGTCTGACTAATGTAGGGGTTACATATGTTGGGTTATGTGGTATGTTTGAATATTTTGTGGTGGTTTGTGGTCCCTTGATATCCATAAAATCACTGCTTGTACTTGTGACAGGATTCCTAACATTCATAAATAACCTATGCTCCTTCTTTTTCTTTTCCTGATGGGTAATTGGTAGATTGCCTAAAAACTCCAGATCCGGCAGAAGCAGTACACTGGAAAATATAATTCTTCCTAGTGATTTGGGTAATAAAAATGTCAGTCAGGCTAAGGGAAGGATGCTCAAGCTTTTCTGTACAAGTCTGTGTCACAGGATAAATACGTGCCTACGTTTTAACCCACACTGCTTCAAGAGAGTTCCTTTGGCTCGATCAGAGTGCTAGTTTGGTCTCCATGTATGGATTTGGGTAGAAAAATGATGCTGAGATACCTCTACAATATAAATTTATAGGTAGTGTGTTTGAAGGGAAAATACATAAAAAGGTTCTATAGATACTCTAAACAACAGAGGAAAGGTCTAGGCTTCAGCAACTATTTAAAAGATGAAGGTGAAGACCTTTAGTAATTTCTTATAATGACTGGCTTAACGTGTGGGCAAATAGATGTCCTTCTAATGTACCTAACTGCAAGTAAAAAACGTACTGCTGTTCTCGTTTTCATCTGTATAATCTTTATCACTAGCCCTTGTTCTCATGGGGCACTTCAGCTTACTAAATGTCTGCTAGAAATACAATACAGCAGAGAGGAAGCAGTGTAGGAGGTTCTTGGAGTATGTGGAAGATAACTGTCTGACACAGCTGGTGAGCGAGCCAGCCAGGGAATGTGCCCTCCTGGACCTGCTTGTGAACAGAGAAGGGCCTGTGGGTGATGTGGTGGCTGAAGGCTGACTTGGTCATAGCAATGACAATTCTTGGAAAAGTAAGCAGAGGGATCAGCAGAACTGTCGTGGTGGACTTCTGTAGGGCAGAGTTTGGCCTTTTTTGGAGGCTGGTTGACAGAGCTCCTCGGGAGGCAGTCCTGAATGGCTAAGGAGTCCAGGAAAGCTGGACATTCTTTAAGAAGGAAATATTAAAGGTAGCTGGCTTTCTTCAAACTGTGCAATCCGTTTTTCCTCCTGCTGATCAGTCTCCCACTTGGGTGTTGTTTCTCTCTGAAAAACCAAGTTGGCTCTGCAAATTTACCCACCCCGTTGACTGTATTCTTTTCTTGTGTTCTTGCATTATGATTATTGGTGTATCAGAACAGTTTTGTATTTTCTCTGCTTATGGAGGTAGTAGAGAAAGTTGCCCAAGGATTAATCTGAGGAAAATAGTTCTCAAGATTTGACAGGAAACTTCATGACATGCTAGAGGCCTAATTCTACCCAAACTGCTCATCTAAAGCACTAACTGGAAAGATATGAAGAAACATACTGGGCTTTGAAAAGGGCTTTTGAATCCTTAATTTTAGGGATAATGTCTTTGAATTCAGTGGGCTTACCCCACTCCGCCATGAAGAAGGCAGATGTGTGAATGTGACGGGTAATTTTTTTTTTCTTTGGAGTAAGAGTTCTGCTTCTTCTGTAGTTACATACTGTGCTAACTGTTTGCATAAAAATGTCAAGTGTTTTATCCCCTTTCTAAACTGGGACACTGCAGAATGATAACCAAAGAATTGTTATCTTGATGGTCTCCCAGTCCCTGTCCAAGCAGATCTTTGGGTATGACTCCCTGCTGTTGTCATCCATCTTTGCATGGGCAGTAGCTAAGCATATTTGTAGAGGATGTGCAACCTGTAAGCACTCAGCTGCAAATTCGTGATTTGTCACTCTTAGACAAAATGAGGATGTCTCAACAGCTCAGCCGAAGTGAAATGGGAACAGGAAGTCAAAACTGAGCCCATGTACCCTGGTGTCATCTTTAATCTGTTTACATCTAATAGACCTGTTTCTACTGAAGCTAATGGAAAAATTGATTTGCTTAATGGAATATATTTGTCTTAATTATATGCTTGTTTTAATTATATGTTCTGAATCTATTATCACCTACTTCTAGAAATCCCCATGTGGGTGAGATTTTGTTGTGCTGTTCACTGTAAAAGCAAATACATGAAAGCAAGATTGTACCCCAGGCAGCTCAGAATTTCAGCACTGTCATTTGAGAAGTGAATAAGTTGAGGGGAGCAGGCACCCCAAAGATCTCCTCTCCCTCTCCAGTTTTCTTTTTTTTTTTAAAGATTTAAAACTCTGGAGGAACTGTTAATTTTGGATCACATCTAGGGATTATTTTTTTGAAAAAGGGGTCTTTTGCAGTAGCACTGGATGAACTACAGTTTCACTGCTTAGGTAGAGCATAAAACATGCTTCTAGCTTCTCATTGACTCAATGAGTTTATATCTTTATTTCAATTTCCACCACTTTCCATTTCTGTCTGTGTGTGAACATTTATATGGAGCTTTTATCTTTCCTACATTCTGTCATTCATATCGTGGGGTTGCCACCAGCTGGCCGAGGTCTCCTTTCCAAGGCTGTTGATGTGGGGGCCGTTCAAGTACTGCTGTTCACCCTGCCCAGGGTGAGCACAGCTCCTCGGGGGTGGCTGTGCCGTGAGCAGCGCGCTGTGAGCACGCGGCGTTTCCACATCAGCCCGTGACCTCACGAGTGTGCAACCGCACACGGAAACCACCAAACGGGTACCAGCTTCTGAATGTGCCTTCCTGTTTTTCTACTGTTTTCTGACTTGAGCTTAGAATGTAACCAGACCTTTGTTTTTGTTCCTTTTGCATAGCTACATCTCTGTGGCAGCTTTCTCCATTCAACCAGTGGCAGAGAAGTGAGACTTTTGAGTACCACTGTAAATATGGTAGTCTTCCGCCCTTAAAACCTGTAGGCCGGCCTCAAGCTCTTTGCTGAGCAAAATTGCCTCAAGTAATAGTTTTGCTTGAATAAAAGAACATAGATTTGGATTTTTTTATTTCTAATGAATATTTAAGACATATAATTTATTGTTCTGGTACGATACTGTAAAATTGATTTTAATTTTAGTAAACTCTTAATTGTAGTATGCAAGAAATAATGCAACAAACCAGAAAGTATCTTAAAAAACCTAACCAAACAAAAACCAAACCCAAGAACTTACTGTGTAATTCACATTTTTCAAGTAGTTAAAAGTAGAATCAGGCCAAGTCAGTGGGCTCATCAAAGGTCTACTGGGTCATATATAAACTGCCCTGTAGGAACCATTTGTTAATAGAATATAAAATATTTAAAATAATGAATGGTACATTCACCTACACTGTTTTTTTTACCATCTCTGGCTTTGTATTCATTTGTTTTGGTGAACTTCAGTGTGAAAAAAATGAGTTGAATGAATTTATACTAAAATATTGAGTGCAAAGTTGTAATTAAAAATTCAGTTTAAAAGCAACTTATATAATGGTGATTTGCCATCAGTTGAAATCTTGACCTCCGCACTGATAGTTTGCTTAAAAATAAGCTTGGCTTTGTCAGGTATTTTAGACTCGCTGGGTAAGTTTCTTAGTTTTGCCGTACATCAGCCCAAATGGTCATAGGTTTCTTTGTTTCTGCTTCTTGTGTAATTGCCATTGACTTTCAGGCGTGGAAAACAGGAGATTGTATGTATTCAGAAGTCATATGTATGAACTTGCTGCTAAATAATTGAGTAAAATTAAGGGCAATCAAGTCTGCCAAGGGAAGCATTCAGAGCCTGGTAAATGAGAGAATCCACAAAGGATGAATTATACGCATTCAAACCCATTATGAGCTAGTTCTTAAAACTAAAATGATCATTAGTTTACGTACAATATTCAGTCCCTGTTCTAGAGGCAGGTTGATGGAGGGTTTCCCTACAGGGTTGTTCTGTGTTGTTTGCTGCTGCTGTGCAGCCACTGATCTCTGTTATCAACATGAACTGAAAGGGGAGGGCCATCTCTCTCTGTTCCACACACCAGATCTGTAGTGGATAGAGAGTTCCCTGCATTTCTTAGCTGTTATTTGTGTAAAGCTCACATGCTTTTACTGCAGACTATTTGAATGACACACCAGCAGGACTTTGGAGCCACTTTGGAGTCATGGCAGGTTGTTGTTCTGTGTAGACAAGTATAAGTGTGGGATGAAATCCAAACCTTGCAAGTGAGATTCACCAGTATTGATAGATATGGAAGGAAGGGAAAATGTGGATGCCCAAGATTCCATTTCTGCAGACCAAAACCTCATGCTTTGGTTATGTTCTCTTCTGTTCCCTCAAGCAGTCCCTTGTTTTCAGTTTAATGGAATGTTTTTAGACATATCGGAGCCCTTCTGGGATTCACTGAGTTACCATGAACAGACACCGGGTCCCTGCCATCAGCTTTCCAAGCAAAGAAAATAGAAAGAGGTATTAAATTAAAAAATGAAAAAAATAAATCCAGATTAATCTGCTTCTTCTCAGGCAGGAATGAATTCAGATATCCCGTGGCTGTTGCAGGTAGAAGTTGTGAATGTGTGGAGCATGTTAAAATTCTCTTGTTTCAATAGTATATATGACTTGAAATGACAAGACATCATAGCTTGCTGAATGAAGAGGAACTAGGAAATGTTAACTGTTAAAATGTCTCCAGGTACAAGTGGAGAGACTGTTTTATTTTTCATTTGCAAAAGCTTAATGTGGCAGACTGGAGGCAATCCAGGTACTCAGGACCAACAAAGGCCCATTCTTGATGCAAAGGATTTTGTAAAAAGTAATGCTCCAACTCCAAAGCCTAGAAATGTTAGGGATGCACAAAGAAAAGAATTTGACCTTTGGAAAACCAGTTTACTTTTGACACTTGTTGCTCTTAGGAACAGCTAAGCTGTTAACTGAACAACTTCTTCCCTTTTTTCCCCCTTCAATTTTGGTTTAGTCGAACACATGGTATGAAAAGACTTCAGGCTTGTTAGTCTTGCAAAATTAGATATTTGTTTTCAATTCATTGTACAGAGAAGTTTCTGGATGTAATTAAAGGTAGGACTATGTTCTCCACTGCTGTAAATATATTTTTTGATCTTCCAATCTAAGTAAAACTAGAAAGAGGAAGAAAATCAAGGAACAAAAACTTTGTTTTTTGCCGTCCCTTCTTCCTGCTTTTGGTTGCTGATTGAATGTATTGAAGTACATTTAAGTATGTTTATATACATAAATATTCATATACTTAGATTACTAACCTGAAACCATAAGCTCTTAAAAGTAATCATCTTTAAAGTCTAACTTTTTTTCCCCCCAAAACAATTTGAAAATTCTAGATTTTTGCTTTACAATCTGTGTCACGTATCCAGAGAGTCCCATTGAAGTTCCTTGATTTATTTTTTTAACATAATGAAATGCTGAACTCCATGAGTCCCTAACCTCAGGTTGGGCACCCAGCACACTACTAATGACTTTAAAGGCTGTTTCTTTGGAAAACATCTAGATTAAAAAAGAAGTGGAGAGTTCGTGACAGGTCCCTGAACTTTTTTTGTGACATCTAGGCAACAGAGTGTTGTTAATTTATTAGGGGTTTTTTTTTTTCTGCTGTACAATATTTAACCAGATACATCTGTAAACAACTGAAATGTGAAAACAAATTGGATGGATTTCGCTTCCTCAAGCAGCCCATATTGCATGAGGATTCCTGAAAAGTTTAAAGGTTCTACTCTTAAAAGATTTAACAACACACAATTCTAGTTCAGGATTAAGTTTTATTGTGAATTGCTCTCTCATAAATTTTTTAAACAATTACATTTCTTAATCTCTGCTGTTTCAGATTTTCTCATGCTGTTTCCTTTGTTGGTGTTGATAACCTTTGTCAAATTTCTAGAAAGTTGAAAAAGTGAATGCAGGAAACACTGAAGAAAATTTGGTAATAACTGTGACTTTCTATATGCATAAAGAACAGCAAGTTTAAATATTCGTCACTTTTAAGTGGTCATTCTTACACCTGGTTCTTGGGAGACATATTATAAAGATGTGTTGGCTGTCAGTCATTTGGGATCCTTATTTTGGAGTAACTAATAGGAAAAGGAAATATATTTAGCTGAAGAGCCAGGGGACAAGGGTGCAAGAGAAGATATTGTAGCTGATGCCTTCAGGGAGTACAAGGTTTCTGTTGCTGTCTCTGCTCTGATAGCAGTTAAGAAATGCCATGTGTTAATGTCAGAATCCATGTTTACATAGAGGTCATTGATGTTCCCCCCCTGCCCCGCCTTTATCCTAGATCTAGAATTTTTAGACATCCTTAAGGCCTGGGTTTATATTTTGCTAATTAGAATGCAGTCCATGAAACTGAGAAATGGTCTTGCTTCAATAACAAACCCTAGGGAAAGAGGCAATTTGATCTCATGGAGCAGAGGGTAGAATGCTGGTAACCCCCTGGGCAGAAACTCCTGTGTTGGTGGAAGGCAGTCCTTGCTGCCAATGTTTGTACTGGGAAATGCTGCTGCTCTTTGTTTTATCAGCTCGTTTTCTGACTTCCCTGATTATTGAGATGTCTTCCTGAAAACTACTGCATTCAAATGGAATAATTTACAAGAATATTTGTAAAGATTCCCTCTGAACCATTGCTCAGTGTGGGCAATAACAGCTATTTCTATTAATATGGGGGAGTTTCCCCAAGGCAGCTATTCATACTTTACAGAAATGTTTTTGCAAAGTCTTGCACAGTCCCTTTTTTTTTTTTTTTTAGCAGTAAAAGTTTGTGGTTTAAACCTCTTACAGGATGCTTATATAGAACAAGTTGGAAGTTCCCCTCATGTGAATGCTGTTGGTGGCCAGACAGGTTCTTTGTATTTTTATTGTAAGGTCAAAGAAGTGCAATGAGGTGCTATTTGGCAAATGTGCTAGTTAAGAAAAAGGTTTATAAAATGTTATGTAATTCACTCAGCAGCAGTGTTTCCTTAGCTGTCTTCTCTAGATCTTGGAGTAACTTTGTTTAAAATCTTAGGAAGCCTCAGACTACACAAGTATGACTGCTTAAGTTGTTCATGAGCAGTTGAACCCTCTATTTCAGTAGGCAGTCTAGATCACATCCCCCCCATCCCCTTTTGTTCTAAATTAGTCCAAGTAAGTTTTATCTCTAACAGATCAAAAATAATGCTCAGGTGTAGACTTCAGAAGATTGTCTATTACTTTGTGGAACGACTCCTCAAGAGGAAGAAAAAACAATACTAAACCTGCTTCTCCTAACAATTGCTACCAATGGTTGTCCCTCTGATTTCAGCAAATGTGATCCTTTTTTTTTTTTTATGTTTTAGGGTAATCAGATTGTCTTGTAGATGGAAGAAGTCTATTGTGACAGTAAACGTAAAATCAACAAGGCTCATTAGGGCAGAGTGTGCCCCAGAAATGCAACTGCAAAATCAAGATATGACAAACCTGAGTTCTAGTTGCAAATGTCATAGTAATCATCTCTGATCTCGGGTGATAAATTTCAACTCTTACCCCTTTCCTGTCTTCTAAATGACTTGTATACATCAGCCTTGCTCCTAATATTAATCTATATGTACCTAAGGAATGAAACAATTTTAAGAAAAAGTTGCATAACCTGTGAAAAAGCACTAAATCTTTTTTTAATCTATCTGGGCTTGATTTGTTTAATGTTTTCTTTCTGTCTTCTATCCCTTCTCACTTTTTTCATGTATCAGCAAAAGAAGTGTAAAGCTGAGATGAAGCCTGGAGATTGCCCTTTGCATTGGTAGAACTTTTCTCTGAAGAAGGAGAGTTGTCTTGAGATTTCCACAGTTAATCTTCAGGGTATATATGTCTGCTCTCTGAATTTAATGCTTAGTGAACTGAGAAAGAGCTCAAAAAATCAGGAGCAGGATCACTTTGTCTGTTATGACCGGCAACAATAATCTGACCCAAAAATCATCCTGTTCTTTTTCATTACATCCTTGATCCCACCTAGCCTTCCTTCCATGGTCTCTACCCAATTACCTTGAATCCTGCCTCCTTACTGGAGAAGAATGGCAGATGCAGCTTGGCCAGCACCACCAGATCCTAATGTAACTATGGATTGATTGTCTGAGCAACTTGGTTGTGGAAACATCAGACTGAGAAACTAAAGGAACAGTAGAGTTCCATGTGCTAGTGGGGATTGTGTCACAGTTTGGAGGGGATATATCTACACTCTGGTCTCTGTGCATACCTAAGAAATAGGACTGCCTGAGACTGGACCGTAGAGCTGCCTACTGAGAAGTGCCGGCTGGTTAAAAATGCCATTTTCTCAATGTAGTCTCAAAACCCGTTTGTTTATCAATTCAGGTTAATATATTTTCAGCATATTTCTCCTAGGATGAATGATACTCAGTTTTGAAACAACATATGATTACAACCAACTTTTTTTTTTGGCTGAAAATGGCTTTTTCTGAAGTTCCTACTCTGTGAAAAATTAACTTTTTAAAGTGGCCTAATTGGCCTCCTGTCACACTAGATTTTACTCTAGGACTGCTAATTTGGCATTTGGGGGTTCATTTGGATTGTCACTTCTAAAAATGAGAGACAATGAGGCCTTTGAGTCTATTCCAATTTTAATTTTTATATAGGTGCCTCAAAAGTCCATAGCTACCTACTCCCATCTCAGGTTTTCTACTCAACAAAATATTTCTAAGATTATATGTATCCATCTATCAGTTATATGTTGGGAAATCAGGCATAGCTTAACTGCTTTTGCAAGGTAAATAATTGCCATATCAGAATCTTAACTCTGTAAGACATTGTATGGTGATAAAAAGTTAAAAAAAAATATATAGATTTTCATTTAAAATGCCTCATGAGAGGTCTTGGCAGCTTCTGTCAGCCTCTCGTAGCAACAGCAGTGAAAGAGAGCATTTGGCTCTAACAACAATATGATCTCATTACATAGGACAGCAATATAAAATGAAGAGACAAAACATTCTCTAATTTTAGGCTCCACTTGAATCTGTGACATGTATTTAAACTTGTCTTCACAGCATCCTCATTTGGGTTGAATCTCTTCAGCAACATCTGATTTGAACGAATCCTCAGTGAACAGCATAACTTCTTGGTGCTGCTCTAGCTTCCTGTTTGCTGGTGGAAGGCTTTTACATTTATTTCGGTACTTTTCTTGTGCAGATTTTTGCATCAGTATCTGACAGAGCAGAGTTTTGTCTGAAACCTGTATGTGAGAAGCCACATGTTTGAGCTGCCAGTGTTCAGATGACATTTCAAGTGAACTTACCTTTAGTGTTTTAATTCTGTGTGTTACAAAAAAAGTCAGCAGGAATCTGCAAGAAGTACCCCCTTAAAATGCTACTGGTTTATATTAGTGATTTGATTTTTTCCCTTTTTTATCATTTTAAGTCACTTCTGGACAATCTGTACACAGTCGTGGAGTTATCCTAACTCTGTAGCATATTTTGTGTTAGTACTGGGTGGAAACCCTGCGACACCATACCCGAAGCTGATCTAGCACCCATGTGTTGCTCCAACAGCTCAAAGAACTCGAAGTCGACTGGTTTTCCTGGCTGGGGATTCCCCAGGCACAGGGGAATCTGCTGCTGGCGCTGTCTCTGCGTAGCCGGCTCTCTGCATGAGCACAGCGCTGCAGCTGCTGACAGGGTGCCCGTGGGGACCAGCCCCCAGCCTAAACACCAGGACAGGCCGCTCTGACACTTGCCCAGGGGCTGTGCTTTTCAGAGTCTGCTCCAGTCCTAAAGGTATTGGAAATCCTGCTTCAAAAATCAGAAAAGGGGAAAAAACCCCCTCCCTCCACACATTTTTGACTGCAGTGATCCACAGGTGTTTTGGATTATAGAGTATAATCTGAACTGTTGGAGTTATATATGAAATATCTCCCTCTCATGCTCTACTGCATAAGCCCAACATAAAAGCTTAGGACTTAGGATGTTAGGCACATAAATCCTATTGAATTTTAGTGGAATTTAGGGCATTATTTGGTCTCTCTTGAAAAATTAATTCTAAATCTGTGCAGGCTTAGAGAAAACTCCCTCTGTGAACAAAACTTTTTCCCAATAATGCACACCTTTTCCTGAAGCTTCTAGCCACTGTTACAGTGTTCAAAATATCACTTAATGCCTGAGGAGTCTGGCAGAAGTCTTTTAAAGTTCCCCTCAGTACAGTAGGCTGCAGACTGGTCTAATTTGCAGCAGCAATTTCTACTGCCCCATGAAACTTTGGATTTTCCTTTCATTTAAGTTAATAGAATTTATATAACTATATTAAGAGTTGCTTGAGGCTAAGAATATATTAGATAAAAGGCTACAACAGAATGTTTTCCTTTTTTTTTTTTT
>WBMY01002796.1:575157-620875 GCA_013397315.1 Donacobius atricapilla | reverse complement strand
TTTTTTTTTTTTACTCATGAATTAGGTGGTTTCTGGTGTTGTTTTAACTGAAATTCCTTAAAATGTATGTTTTTCTTAAAAAGTGAACTTCCCCTCTGTTTGTGAGAGCCTTTCAGTCTTTTAAAATCCTGGGAGTTACAATAGCATCTTAGGCAATTGCTAATATTTCTTCATTCTAAGGCTCTGTTACCCCACTCAACATGACTGTTCTGCCCTGCAGAATCTGCCTTTGGGCCCCTGCAACTGCGTATGGTCTGCCCTATCTTTTGCTTTCAAGATAGGGCAGTTCACAGGTAGTGCTAAGTACTGTAAAAGTAGCTGCCAGGCATCTCTCAGGGGCAGAAGAGTTCTGTTTGAGACCGTACATCAGTTTTACGTTGCTGTCAGCTATCAGCTTGCAGCTCTTGCCCTGTTTCTCTCCTAGCTGAGCTAGCTGCATTCCCGTCTCCCAGAGGAGGAATCTCCTGGTGCTGTTTGGCTTCCACATTATTTGCACTGAAACATCCTTGTAGGAATGGAAAGAAGCAAAGGTCATGTTAACAGCCCCATGTTAAAGGTCAGCAATGCCATGGTAACAGTGAAAATCCATCCAGCTGCCTGCAGAAAAGTTGAACCCCTTATGAAGAGGAAGCAACCCAAATAAACAGGGAGACAGATAAAAAGCAGTATCTTAGCCCTGAGCCACGCGTCGAGTGGAAACGTAACGCTTGTGAGCTCGTTGGGTATTTCCTATGCCTAACTTTGAACTGCTCTGCTCAAAATAAAAGCCGTAGCAGTAATTTCGAAAAATGAGCGCCTTGTAAATGTTCTGCCTCTCAACCTGAGGCTTTCTTTTTACTGCAAGCATGTAATGCAACCAAGTGTAGTTTAGTATCCTTCCTGTGCCTTAAAGTGCGACTTTTATGGGTGACGTTATGTTTATGGGTCTTTGTTCATCCTCGGCCTCATGTACCCCACTGCTGCTTCCTCTGAGGCTTTGCCGCCACACCGCAGGGTGTTAATTTCCTGTTTTGAGTCTGTCACAGACAAATTCAGAGCCTCGATTAAAACACAACACACAGATACATGCTGCTGACAAAGGCACTAATAAAACTCTAAAGTTTAAAGGTGGCCCTGGTGTTTCCTCACTGAGCAGCATGAGGACCTTTCACCTCTTGGAGACATGCTGTTTGCAAGGGTTTCTTTTCTTTTTAATTAGGTCTTGCCTGAATAACTCTTAGCAAACTGTTCTAGCATTTGGTGTGTTTGGTTTATGGATGTATTGACTATAAAACATGCACAGCTTACTTGAACTTTTCTTTCAAAAAAAATCCCAAACCTCAACAAACCCCAAACAAGACTTATCAAACTTACAGGAACTGCAAAGAGGGAGGGGGGGAAAAAAAAAAGGCTTAAGCAGAAAGCATGTTGATTAGGGTGATGGGTCTGGTATGTGGGTCCCTGCAAGACACATGCACGGGCATCTGCATTTCCTGACCTCTTGGTCACTGAGCAGAGGGGGAAGGGAAAAAAAGTCAGCTTTTTCTTGCTTTCGTGAAAATCCTTCCTTTTGCACTCACATTCACAAGTGGAAGACTTACAAATGTCATCACTTAGGCATGAATTTTTAGAGGGTTTTGCCTCACTTGTTTAGCAGTGTTTCAGCAGTGTTATTTTGGTCTATCCTGTAGAGTCACCGCTCTAACAAGAAAAGAACTTTTCCTATTACCCCGTACATGGGGTTTTTTTTCTGTTCTTTAGTGTGATGTGTTGTTCTTAGCACCACTGTAAAAGCCGTTCCCCCTGCATGAATTCTGCACATGTGTTTACAAGACTGCATTTTAAACTTGGATTTGTTCTAATGGAGGCCTTGCTATTTTTTACAGCGTTAGGACCATTGGTTTTTTTTGTTTCCAGTAAAATATTACTTATTTCTGTTATCCTAATTTTAACTTTTACAGTATATTTGGAAGCTGAAGTTTCTTACCTAGTCATTTTGATGTATGACTGCTAGTTTGCATGTCTGCTACAGCTATGCAGAAACCCAAATACCTCATCAGAGTTCCCTCATAATCAAGAGGGAAATTCTAGAGTTTCTGTAGCAGTCTTAGAGACCCCTCTTGCAATATGCCTGATGTTTAACTAAACTTTGGTTAATTATATATGGAGAACAGATTTTGTAACCTGATTTCTTGCAGATATGGCTGTGCCATCTCCCTCATATTAAAGGGTATACCAACTCTTCCTAGCCTTCAGACAGAAATGGCATTTAAAGTCTTGTAGCATCTGCCTCTGACCGTCTCTCAGTGGCTGTCTTTCAAGCTGCTGCAATATTTCCTACAGCTCAGGTTCATACCCTTTTGCTGTGCCTGTGGCCTCCTGGACCATTTGTGTATGCTGTGTTGTAGTAGAAGGAAGAAACTGCAGCTGCAAATTGACAACTCCCTATGATCTGCCCAGTGAGGCCACAGCACTTAGGTGGGGGAGCAGGAAAGGTGGTCTGGGTCACACCCTCAGTAGTCAGGAAGTGACACTGTGTACCTATAAGGACACTTTGCCAGGCCCTGTGGGGCAAGCCCAAACAAATTTTTGTTGTTTTAAAGCAGTGTCCTGCAGCAAGTAAACTGCTGCAGGCTTTTCTGTGTTTCTGATTGAATCTTATCTAATCTATTTGAGCTCCTTTACTCCTTCCTTTACTTTTCTATCAGTTGTGGTTTGTCCCCAAGATTTTATCTTTGTTTTTTATCCAATTTGCTCTTCTCTTTCAGGGCTGTTTCCACATGTCTCCACATAGCTTGTGCTATTCCATCTAAATCCTCACCAGGGAGGGAGAAGAAAACCCAAACCAAAACGTTACTAAGAGCTGTTGTGGTGTGTGTTGTTTCTGCAAACTGTTGTTGTCCTAGGCTGTTGTTTCTGCGCTGCCTATTTAGATGTCAATGTGGGCAATCCATGGATAGGAAACCACTCTTGCAAAAGGTGATTATGTCAGACTTCCTCAGAATAGGTGGATTTTTTTGGGCAACAAATGTGATTATTGATTCCATGTAAGGAACTGGTATATTTATTAGTATAGACTATGCTCTGTATGTTCAACAACAACAAAAGAAGGAGCTAAAAACACACTACTACTTATAGGGCTTGTTGAAACAAGCTCTAAAATTCCATTTCCAGCTAAGAAAATTTTGGCTTACAAGTAAACCTAAGGCTTTGCTTGTGTGCAGACAGAACTTTTATACTACTTGTCCTTTATTTAAAAAAAAAAGCCAAAACACTGCAAAAGATGGCATAATCAGATATGTAGGCATTCCCTTTGTACTGACAGTATACCTAAGATGCAATGGGATGTGATGACTCTGTGCTCCTAAGGTGTACCTGGAAAGGGTAGGGAATGAAAAACTACTACAAAACCTTCCACTAAGTTGCAGCATTCATAAGGCACTCTTAACTCTCCCTGAGGTTGAATTCAGTGCATTTTAAAATATTCTCATCTCTTTAAAGAAGTGAGTTTCAGCATGTGTCATTGTTACTTGCTATGGCTGAGTTGACCTAAGGATTGGTAGGAGAACTAAGCTGTAAGTCTTTTGAGGCAGCAATTCTTTGTTTGACTCTGCACTATATAAACATCAATATGGGTGGCAGCCCATAAGTGAGATCTAGGCCCACTGCAGTGTATGTATGATACAAGTGTTATCTAACACTTGTATTCTGCATTGTTCAATCTTTTTATATTCTGAAATGGTTCATTCTTCATTGGTCATGCCTTCAAGATTTCATTTGTGGGGAACTGAACTTCCTAGTGATAAGCTCTTTTTAAAATTTTCTTTTAAAAGTTGGATATTAACAGTCTGATAGCAGCCATTATATAGCTGGGATGAGCTGTGCAAGAATGAGGAATGTGATTCATGTTTTAAATTAGTTAAAAGTGATGCTTTCCCTGTGCAGGATATATATCCTTCTCTCTGAATAAGACACAGATCTCATGCAAGTCATGGGTTCTATGTTTTTTACAAAACATCTGGGAGTTCTGACCTTTCCAGGCCTGTGTGCATATGAGTGAGAGCACTGGTGTGCTCACGAACTGCGGAACAAACTTCACAGAGAATAACAGAGTAAATCTTGGAATGCATGAGAAACGCTAATGGAGCTGGAGGCCAGTGGCAACACGGGATGACACAAAGGGCCAGACCAATTTCCCAAGGCATTGAGTTGTTTTAGCTAGTCCAACTGCAATGGAGGCGTGGTCAGGGTTTCTCAATTTTCTGAGTCATGCAGCTGCTCTTCCTAAAGTAAGCTAAGTGCAAGAATGGTATGAAAGCAAAGCACTTGGGCTGTTACAAACTATTTAATGTTCAAGTCAGACCTAGCACAAGCTGTGTCTTCGGTGCCTGCACTACTGTCTAATCCATGAACCAGACCTTTGAGGGCTGGCTGTCAGTGTGAGGGACACAGAATGAAGCAACATCATCATAGTGGGGCATTAGCAAATTCCATAAGTGTCAAAGGTGTTTATCTGGTCTGACCCTGTTTTGACTTGGACTATCGCCTTGCTTGTCTCCTGGCTACTCAGGGCTGCAATTTTCCTCTTGTTGTCTGACAGTGCACATTCTTTCTCTTTAATGTCTTCCCTGTATTACTAGCTTTCTTTGTTAAAGCTCTCTCAAACATTTACTTTTGTTTCTGCTCTCCACTCACTTTGTAATCAAGCCCAACCACCTCTTTCAGAGCTACCCTTCATGCTTCTATTTGTAGCACTTTACCTGTTCCTGTATCTGGTGATCATGATTGCCTACTAAATTATTTCCTGCTATTGTCCTTTCCTCTCCTCCACCCCCTTCTCCTCCCCACCCTGAAGCCTCCAGTATGGGCCTATTGAAGGGAAACTGCTACCCTCCTTCCAGTTTAAAAAGAATGAATGGAGAAAAACCACATTAAACAGCCCATCTTGAGATGGCATCTCTGGATCTGCAGCATAATCCCCGCAAGCAGAAAGTGTCTTTTATAGTGTATGGAAAAAGTTGCTGATTGCTAAATGCTTCAGACTGGATCACAGCTCCATCACAATTGCATTAAGATGGTCACAGTCCTCACTTGCTGTATCTGCAATGAGTTAGATGACAGACAGTGTCATTCTGAGAAGAATAGTTTTGGTGTGTCTCTATCAAGGTTTGGTTAATGTGCTGGAGACGTAGCACAGCTGCAGGATATTTTTGCTTGCATGCCACAAGAATGTTGTTTCAATTTATTTGCACCTTGCAAGTTGAATTTAACAAAAATCCCATCTCTTTTTTTTTTTTTTTGATTGAAGTCCAAGTAGGTGATGCAATGTGAGCATAGATGAGCATAGTGCCAGGAAAATCATGAATTTATGGAATAAATCTGTTGAGCTCTCAGCTTCTGGGGGTTATCAAGCTTGATCATGAGCAGGCTGAAGAAGGGCTGTAACTGCTTTTCTAGAAGTCAAAGACAGACCCAAAATGATTTGATTGTTATTACAGGCTATGATATGAAAAAGATTGCAGGCTTGCATGCTGTGGGCCTTCAGATTGGTGAAAACCATATAGTTGCTAAGAATACTTGTATAGGCCAATGAAGATCTTGCCAGTATTGCTATGACAGGAGTCACTAGATGGCAATATTACCTGTACTCCTACAAATCCAAATGTATGGGCATTGTCCAGCCCTTAGAAAAGGTGTGCCTTGTTCTTTAGAGGTTTTCTGTAGTGGGAGCTTAGGCCAGCCATAGGGGCTTTCCAACCCTCTCTGACTGGGAAGATTACTTGAGTGCTGGTAACTGCATACAGAGTGTCCAACAAGCCACTCTAATGGTGTACCCACCAATTTCTTTTCACATAACTGTGCCAAGAGCACAGAGTGATTTAGTGTGTGTGTATCCTAGTCAGCTGTGCCTGCTGCCAGCGGGGAAGTTGTAGTGGGGGGCAGATGAGAGGTAGCAGTCAACTGGAGGTGTTTCTGTAGCCCCATTCAGCTCAGTCTGCTAGCAAATGCGAGTTAAGACCCCTTTTAATCTTTTGACTGGAGGCCATACTGCCAGGGCTTCACATCTGCTACTACTCAGAGAAGCTGAGAGTCTCCCTCTTCATTCAGGGTTTGGCAGGTTTTGCACATGGTTCTGATTTTGTGTGAAGTTGATTTTAGGTATGTGCCATAGAGGTTGTGCTAATCTACCAAAAAAAAAAAACCAACCAAAAAAAAAAACCAACCAAAACCCAACAAAGTAGGATTTCAATTTAGGATTTTAGTACCTCTGTGAGAAGTATGGTTAAGAATAATGCTCTAGATTTAGCTGTTTGAGAAACTGGCTAGATAACGTATGTGATATTAATAACTGTGGATGCTGGACTTAGCTCATTTTGTTGAAGTTTTCTTGTTAGAAATCTGCAGCCATGTTTTAGTAAAATTTGGCTTCTTTTATAAATTCAAATTTTCATTGTCAAATTTATGCCTAGTTCACACAGGTTATTTGGAAATTACAGAACTGTCAAAGTATACAAAAAGTCTGCATTTCTGCCCTTTTTGCTGCAGATGTTTCTATTATTAACTGTTTTCACTAAAAAATTTCATTGTAAAAATCTTATGGGGTCCCCAACTCAGAAAAGTCCTAATGCAGTTAATTATTTCTTCTTAATTTATATGAGAATGTAAAATAATAAGCAATAACATCATTGCTACAATAAAGAATATTATTTGGAGTAGATTAGTAGTTTTCCTTTTCTCCATATTGTTGAGAGGACTGTGATGAGGGCACTGTACTTTTTGTCCTTG
Organism: Donacobius atricapilla; assembly: GCA_013397315.1. Lineage (NCBI taxonomy): Eukaryota > Metazoa > Chordata > Aves > Passeriformes > Mimidae > Donacobius > Donacobius atricapilla. Next base: position 614,110 of record WBMY01002796.1, on the reverse strand, counting down.
CAGCCACGTATCCTATCAGGAAAGCCAACCCAGGCTCACCTGTGGGACATCCTTTTCTCAACTCTATGGTCAGTAGAGTAAATCTGAGAAACATTAGTTTTCCCTGACCTGCATAATGTTTTCTCTTTGTGAACTAGTTCTTGAAGAAAGTTCAAAAGCCTATTGTTAGAAACGTACCCTTGAAATGGGAAATACTGTTAGGAAGAGCTTCATCGTGCAAATAAACAATAGAAATGCAGACATTTATTTTTTTCCCCCCCACTAAGGAGAAAATAACTCACACAAGCCCTTTGGAGGTCATTGCATTTTTTCTTATCATCCTGAAAAAAAAAAAAAAGAGACTTGTGGGATATGAGCTATTGAGCAATAGTATAGATTGGTAGACATGCAGCTGTGCTACCAATCTATCCTCCCCCATCAGTCCCATAACGACCTATGTTGGTGCTCATCTCTCTGGATAGATTTCATACACACACATTTAGGTATAACATCTTACAGGATTCACTGTAATATTCTACTAGTAAAGATTCATCAAAGCAGGACAACAGCTGATGGAGAAGGCATCTGTCTGTTAATTGGAATTAATTTCTCTAGAAAGTAGTAACACAAAAAAGAGGCGAAATCTGGTAAATCTTTCTTCTGAAGTGATGAACACTCACTTGAAATATTAAAATTGTATTCACTAGCAACAGCACCTTAATGGGCTACTTGCCCTGTACTTACTAATCTGCTGGATCCAAGTGGTGTTACTGAAAGCCCAGACTGAGAACTGCCAGGCCAACTTGCTTTGCAGAGCACCAGGGTTTTTCCTGACTCGTGTTTGCCCTTGGTGAGGGCCTCTGGTGAGCACTAGTGCTGCTGCTCCTCATATCAAGTGAGGAAATTGAAATGTACTTGAATTAGAAACAGATGACTGGAATTTAGGGATGAGTTAAAACTGCTATAAAGCAAAAGGCAAGAGTGATAGAATTAGTGTCTCGAGACTAGTTTGCTTATGTTCCATATTAGAGCCTTTTCTTACAGCTTTAAAAAGTAACCTAAGAGACATGAAACCAGTGCAGATCCAAACAGAGCTATTGGATTCGAGCTCCACAGTTCACTCTTAGATCCAAAATGTCCCAAAGCAAAATGCCAATGCCTGATTCTCTGCTGGTCCAGATCTTGCACAGATTTCAGTAAAATCAGTAAGACGATTCCAAACGGAGGTGGGAAGTAATAGATGACACTGGAATTATTTCCTCTCTGCCTGCTGAAAATTTGGCTAGGTGCCTTGATTAATAATGAGAAAATTAAAATATGTAATAGAATCTGTCTCCTTAATTTTGTACAAGTTTGAGTCACTATTTAGTCTATAGGACTTGGATCCATCCGTTTTATAGTCTTTAATTTGATGATGAACTTCGTTTCTGCAGTGATCTCTTAGTTATCAGCATCCTTAAAGGGTATTAAAATGAAACCTTCCACGGAGTAAAGTGGTCCCCTTTACTTTTTGGATACTTTGTCCGGCGCTGGCTGTGCTCCAGGAGTGTGGTGGTGTTGACATCATGTTGCACGGATGCGTTGGTTGATGTAACACTGCCGAGAGACTCGGAGAGCCTTGGTTTTCCAAAGGCATACACCAACTGAAAACAAAAAAGTGAAACAAATCCAGTAACAGATTAGATCAGATGCTAAAGACAAACGAGGCTTTCTGTACATAACGCTTGGTTCTCGCCTTGTCTTTCCGAGCCCTTAGCTGTTAGCTGAGACTCTGCGTTTTAAGTACTGTGAATGGGTGCACTAAAACCTCTGATCAAATGAACACAGAACTACAGATAATTAATTCCTGCTACGGCTGCAGGAGTTGAAGAATAACTTGTGCCAAAGTACAGCAGAAGGACAGAACAGTTTTATTGCTGCAAACAGCAGAATGTTTGGCATGTTCATGCTGCTTGTCTCAGAAAAGCGTAGGTGAAAGGGGTGATGGAAACACTTGCTGTAGTGCCACAGACTCATCTTGTTTGGCCAAGATCAGTCTAAGGTAATGGAGAAAGCTCTCACCTCAGAAGTGGTTATGATGGAAGCAGTCAAATTTTTGTGTGTGCAAGATGTGAGATTGTCAGAGGATTTTGAAAAAAATTCTCAAATCTTGTGAGTGTATTTTCAGAACCAGCCCTTTTTTTGCTGCATGGTGATCTGTGCAGAGGACCCTCATCTGGAGCTCCATAATCATCTATAATTGTAATGGATTATTGGAGCTAGTAATACAAAATTATTCATTTCAAGTATTCATTTTTTTTCTCGAAGTATCATTTTGTTGAATTTCCTGTGTTTCATAGGAACATAAACATCATAAGCATTTGGGGTTTTTCCTCCTGGGGAAAATGTATTCCCTTCCATGCTTTGAGATGTCTTAATTTAGACTTTAAAATGCTAGAGAATGTTTTAAATGCCTTACCATTTTAATGTACAATACATGCATTTAGCAGTGTAATCTATTTTTATGGCTATAAGTTAACTTTATTCAGATCTTTCTGGAAAGTTTCAAACTCTAGCCTATCACTTGGGATATCTTTTGTTTCTCTGCTTATGAAGCAAATTCTGTTTTCTGACCGTATGACAAAGGACTGTAGAGAATCTAGTCTGCTGCTTTTGATGTTTTTTTCTCTAGGAAGGCTGTGTGTCTACATGGGGGAGGAAAAGAAAAGTTGCTTTTCCCATTAAAAGTATAGGGTGTTTTTGGTAGCAAGCTTAAAGCTTGTTGACACCAATGCAGAGTGCACGGTCACAGTCTCAACCTGCCCAAAGAAAAGGCGTTTGGCGGGGTGTTGTGCAGCACAGTTCAGTGGGATCGCTTGTTTTCCTGCCTTTCTGTCTGCTTTCCACCCCATTCAGTCACAGAAGCTGCCAGGTTATCCTGACCCAAGTGCAGCTTAGACTCCCTGTTGGTGAAGGGTGGGGGTCACTGTATTTTTCCTTTATTTTGCTCTGTGCCCAGACTGGCGTGCCAGGCAGCTGGTGTGGCCCGACACAGCTGAACTTGCACTGCCCTCTCTTTAGGAAATGCTTGAGGCATTGTCAGCTTCAGGACAGATTTAAGTGTCTGTTGCGCTAATTAAGTTGTGCAAAGGAAAAACGCTGAAGATCTGCATTTCTGGCTATTATGACTTTTCCAAGTAATTACTAATGTTTGACATGCAGGAACTGCCAGTTTTTGAATTGCTATTTTGTTATTGTTAAATTATAGTAAGAAATTACTTTGACTCCATAACATTCTCTAAAATTGAATGTACAATTAACAAAAAATCAAATTTTCCAGTTTGTTGCAAAGAAACATCTGCAAAAATACTCTAGAGGACATGATGATAACCACAGTCTGCAGCTGTTGTGTTTCTGAGAGCTGATCTCAGATCTGTGGTCTATGTTGATTTCAGATTTGTACTTAATGTAGGAATTCAACTTGTATTTATAAAGTCTTACTCCAAAATGTTGTTTCCACTCTTTGAATAGGGGTTGGATTTGACAGTCTAGAAATAACCTTGCTATAAATTTGATTATTTACTGAACAATTCTTAATCAGAAATTTCCTCACCGTGCACTACTTTTTGGAGAGCACAGGATCTCCAAAACAGAATAGCAGTTAAAATCATATTTTACCATGGTTAAAATTAATTTAAGAACTCGGGGGCAGGCTGTGTTTGAAGAAACATTTTTAGAAGAAAGGATGACTTGTTACCATTACTTATCAGACTGGAACATAGCAGCAGGGTGCTTTCCACCTGAGAAATTACCCTCTTCAGAGTTTCATGAGGCCTTTTGTAATGGTGGAGTTCAGACTGAAGGATCCTGGAACAAAGACAGCTTTAACTCAAGTTTTTACAATTAGGACCCTGGGTTTGTAGCATTACTAATGATGATTACAATGTTAGAGTTTATCATGGAAGGGCACCCAACGATTACTTGGCTCCTTTAGAGAGTCTCAATCCTCATGCATAGCTTTCCACTAGGAGACATCTGTTCCTGAGTGGTCTGACTTTGAACCTCAACTTCCTATCACATCCAACGCAAAGATGTCTCCTGCTGGTGCTTATTAAAGAAGAAAAAAAGAGAAAAGTATGCTTGGTTAGTAATGCCATGCTTTGGGGATTTCACTTGTCATCTATGGGGTCACTTCCCCACAGTAAGTCATAATTTGATGTGTGTGTTTTGGGTTCTCTGGTCTTTCTCCAGAGCACAGGAGACTAAATCCCTTCTTCTACTGTGGTTAGGCAGGGTACATTCTTTGAGCAGCATTACATTTTCAGGGATCTGGTTCATGTTTTCTTGTAGACATGTTTGGGGCTAAGACTGCCAGCCTTTAGGTCAAATCTCTTTTTATTGTCAGGGTCGATTGGATTTTTTTTCTCTTCTTTGTAGATTTACTGGACTATTAATTCCTTGAATAGGCAGAAGGCTGTTTCAATTCAGAATGAAATGAATCAGGTGTCTCTGCAGCTACAAATCTAATCTGATGTTGCAAACTAATAAAATACTTTGCTACAATATGTATTTTATATATATAATATGTGTATACTGGAAGTTCCTAAGTCTGATGTGCTCTTATTCTTTCTGCAAAAATGTTATGAAAATGTCTTTGTTATTTCTAATCTGACTGGCAACAATATGCAATCTGGCTTCAAGCTTCCAAGCGTCTTTCTTAGCATGTGCCAAAAAGTCCAAAAGCTGCATTTAAAGCTGTGATTAAGATTGTTCATTACACTTGGAAAAAACTTCTTCCCCAAAGAAATTGCGTTATGATTTTATGGAACCATCAGCTACGATGTAATAGATAAGGAAAAACATACAGTTCCACTACAGAGATGATGTTGTAGCACAGTTTAGAGGACCTGACAGCAAAAAGCTAGACTTGATGGTTTTATGAGTCTTTATATACTGATTTTCCTCTACAAGAAGCCTTTCCTGTTGGAAATCCAGTGAACTTTGTTGCACTCTCTTAGGCTATAGCTATGTGACAGGCTATACAACATCTATTTGAACTCCTCTGAGTTGGAAGGTATCTTCACTATAAAGTTTAAAAGTGGTCTAATTTAAATGGGCACTAAAATGAAGGTGGTGCCTAAAGTCTAATCAAAGTTACTGTAATGAATCCTTTAGAGGGAACTGATTTTACTACTGATTTATTTGTATGGGGATATTTGAAAGGGATTTTAAAAGATGTAAGAGAAATAACTGCATTGAAGTACAATTAATTTTGTATCATGGAGCCTGATGTATAAAATTTGAAGATTAGAGGCAAAAATGGATTCTTTGAACTTTGTGATTTGAAGTGGAGCCTTTATTTTTTTTCTATTTAATACAAGCAGTAAAGAACAGCTGTTGCTCCAATACATCAGAGCTTCATCAAAAATGGAGAAGGTTAATATTCTGTACTAGAGGAATGCAGGACAAGGAAAGAAGAAAAGGAATTGTTTGCCTTTTACTCAGAATCACAGTGGTGTTGGGAACGGAGTAGAATAAAGGAGGGGTGGAGCAGAAGAGACCCAGAGAAGAAAGACCCTGAAATAGGATCACAAAGCCTTTGCAATATTCAGTGCAGATGGACTGCAGAGAAACAAAAGCTGCATAGGTATTCTTGCTTTTATCTCTTTCTTGAGTGATGGACATCAGAACCGTTTTTCTGCCAGCTCAGTTTCTGTGCTGTCTTCACACCTGAGGGAATTTGGCCTCCTGCTACCTGCAAATGGAAGTAGCTGATAAGGGCCATTTGAGCATGTGCACGTAGCACACAGCTGTGACAGACCCCAGTGGTCATTGCATCATTTCAAAGCCCAGTGACAAAATTTCCCCCTGTGCGTAATTGTTACGGTAATTCCCATTTTTTTTTGCTGGTGACATGGAGTGTAGAGAAGGTTAAGTTACTCATAATGCCACCCTGTTCTCTGAGCATGTTTAACCTGGGGGTCACTACAGGTGTGTGGATTGAGTAGTGATAAGGTTTCCTGCTTTGAATGCAATTGCTAGTATTCAGTTTCCTAACACTTTGCTGGAGGCCTTCAGAGATTAATGGCTCAACACAAACCTACTCGTGCTTGTACAACAATAAATGCTCTCTAAATTCTACATAATATCAACCTTGGAAGGCAGAAGGACTGAAAATTGCTAATTCTTCAGTCAGGAATAGTATTTTTAAAATAATTTCTTTATAGGCTATATGGACAATATTTGAATATTACTTTGTTTGCAGATCATTCTGGATTTAAGGTGGCTGCTCATGTCTTTGCCATACTATACTCCATGCAGGTCTATGTATCTGCACGGGTTGTATAAAGTGTATATTGGAAGAGAGATTGGCTCCATAATTTTACTTTCTAGGAGCTTCTGTGTAAGTACTTACATGAGAAATGGCACTATCTCCTGTTTACTAAGCATAATAAATAAAATAATGAATGAATATTTCCCATTTTATATTTCTTTTTTTCTGGAGACAGGAAGAATCTCCAAGATTTATTCAAAATTTGTCTTTTATGTAGTTAAGAGGTTAGATTTTAATGCAGTTGTAGCATTAGCTCCCTTATGTTTTGAAGTTTGTAAAACATTTGCTGTGAAAACATTTGTTTTCAAACAACCACCATTCATGTTTTGTGCCTCTTCCCTACAATTTTTGTTCTGCTATCAGCATGTCATTGTTGCTACAGTAATATCTCATGGATCATGATGAGTGCTTCAAGAATCTGTCAGCAAGGAGATCAAAGTCTATTTTGAAAGTCACTACTTTCACCTCTCCCGACTGGTGAGTAATCTGTACAATTGTCATAGAAAAAGGGTAACTGTAATAGAGGAGGTGTGAGACATAGCCCACTGGTCAACACCAGAGTTGCTTGCAATGTATGTTTAAGTTGTTTTTCAGCAATCTGGTATAGTAGGGTTCAAAGATTTTGCCCTAAGATATAGTCCTTGAAGTGTGTACACCTGGTACATTGCTCCACTTTGTCCTCAAAGCTATGCCATACCAGATTGCTTGGGACCTTAGGGTGAAATATGGAAAGACAAAGATTGTGAGTAACTTTGATTCTTGTTGACTATGTTAGTCCCAAATGGCTGAACCTCTTTGTCTTTGCAGTAGAGATCAAATCCTAGAGTGGCCCTCACTTAAGGAAAATAAATAATTTTAAGTCATTGAGCGGGATCCTGAATTTCGTGAGAGACAACTCTTGTTTTGGTTTGTGGGACTGTGCTGGAATTGAAAAGACTCTTGGCACAACACAGAGCTAAATAACAGCTTTGAGATTTGGCCCCTAGGAATTTCCTGTTTAAAAAATCCTGGGCTTGGCCATGAACTTCGTATATGCAGCGCACACAACACCAGATGCATGTTGTCTCTTTTGCAAAGCTGACGGAACTGAGGGCACTCCTGGATTTTAGCAGGATCTGCAGAAGCTCTGACAGCTGATAGGTACCAATGTTGTATCCATAACTCAAGAACTGCCATAGTAACATATATAGTAATGCATAGCTATCGAGTAAGATCTGTAGCTTTACTTAAGATATCTAGAGTTTAAATAGAATGCAATGTACAAAACTTTTTTTCTTTTCTGCTTTATTTCATACTTACGTAACTTTTTAGCATATGGAACAGCAAAGCATAATCTAAAATTTTAATTTGGAGATAAGTTAGGTTTCTGTAGTTCTTTGAAATAAAATTAAAAGGAGTACCCGATTGCAGGATAATCTCCCTACAACTGGCTCGCCCTAAATTGTTGCAGAAGCTGTTTCAAGATCATCACCTGAGTATCTGTTCTTAAAACAAAGCTTTGATTTGATTACAAACAGTGCCTCAGACATTTAAAAGGACATCTGGCATAGTGCTGAATCCAATAAATATTTAAGAGACTTAAAAAAACCCATCAAAACCACCCAGGAGAAGCTGTAACCAAGCTAGGTGATTCAGCCCCTGAGACAGGAGGAGCTAATGACCAAAGAGTCAGCATAGAGAATTTGGGCAGGATTTGGAATGTTTCTCTTTGACCTCCTTCCTAATGCCCAAATGTAGAACTTCACAACCTTTCCATTCAACTTGGAGATATCACACAGATAAGGTACAAATACATAGCAGATGGTTTTTTGCCTCAGCACAGTACAGCCTAGGATAGGATAGCTGCTTCTGTTGAATTAGTCTAGGTTCCTTGGTAAGGGGGTGCTAGGGCTTCAGCTGAGCAGCCTCTCTCTTGGCCTGGTTCACATTTTAATAGTAGTGGCTTTTTTTATTCCCAACCAGTTTTGTGTCTATCTCATAATTATTTCCCCTATCTCTTCAAGAGAATATTAAGAGGCTCGAGTAAGATCTCACAAAACCCAGTGTTTCTGTGTGGGTACAGAAGGTACACATGCTATGATTTTCTTAGGGATTTATCGTGATTGTCAGCAGAAGAATTTAAATTAACATTTCTTTGTTTCTTCTTGGCAACTCTGGGCCAGTATTTCTTGTCCTATTGCACACTTTTGGGTTGTGGTACCTCCTGGTGTTGTGAGCAGCAGTTTCCAAGTGGTCCACAAGTGGACTCCTGCCTGAGCAAGTGAGAATATAACATTTGGAAATGGTCTGATATGTGTGGTTATATTACTTTGAGGGTTCCTTATGGCCTTTTTAGTTTAAGACTCAAGACATGACTGTTGTATATCTGCTTGCAAATTGTCTCATGACCTAAATGGTACACAGATCCTAACAGGCCATAGTTCCTCATTTCATTCAATGCTGTTGCATTTCTGCTTCCTGGATTCCTTTTCTCACCTGGAGGCTTTGTACTCTTTGTTCTCTTTTGAAGATGTCTGAAATTGCTGAAGCTTTCTCAATAAAACTCCATCAGTCCCTCATGACTATAATGAATCTTGTCTAAATTAGTTTTAAGGTGTCCTGTCTGATATTTCTTCTCCCAAGAAGGAAGTATCATAAATGTTTTAAGCATGTTTTCACTGCTAACCCTTTGTGGTAGGAGGAGGAAAGCTTCATCTTTGTTGGGCTGTAGAAATAGTGGGATCAATTGTAGTTGTGATGGAGAGCAGGTGTAGTTTCTTATTGGCTGGAGGTGTTTCAGGACTGTGAATCCCCTTTCAAGGCTCAGCAGTTCCTCTTGACTACTTAGATGGTTTCTTGTCTCACTTTTTGTCTCAATTGCCATCTTTGACACTAATTTATTCTGATGTGCTCTACAGTGGGCATTGGGACCTAATTGAGGATTTTGGATTTCATTAGACACCAATCAATATTTAAGCACAGGGCTGAGGATGAGCTCACTTACTTTTGAGTCAGGCAGCCTTGAAAACTGTACAAACATTGAACTAAAAATTCTTCATACTATGTTTATGCTTAAACTGGCAAAGCCCCATGACTACTCAAAAAAAGGAAAAAAATTGATCTTACCCAACTACAGGATGATAAAGCACTTTGTTTATTTAGCAAATAATCACTTTGGGCTAGACTGGGTTTACTTTTCCTGACAGTATCTTCTCCCAAAGTTTTACTGGGCTTTGTTCATGTTTTCAAGCTTTGCCAACACCGGCTGAGGGCTTTAAAAAAATATCAAAACCAACAACAATAATAATAATAATTTAAAAAAACCAAAACAACAATTAAAAAAACCCAACCCTTGGTGTTCTGGGTAAACTTAGATTAAGAAATGGTGGCTAAAAAGTTTCTTTGCCACTACTGTTTACTTTGTTCAAGCAGTGATATATGTATGGAAAGGCCCAATTTAACAGATTTCCCTCCACTTAAGGTATTTGCTAGCAGCCATACAGGAGATCTGCTTAAACCATCTGCATGTGAATTATGGATTATGCAGAGCTTCAAAATGGGTGCACTAACTTGGTTGAGAACAGCCTCCTCCTTCCATCTGTGGGTGCACATTCTGGGTCTGATTATGAAATGGCAGAGCTGCATGGGATCCAATGTCCTGTGGGACAAGCTTGTACATTCCACAAGCAAAAACAACTGAAAGCAGGAGCAATTTTAAAGGAGAAAAGGGAAAAAAGCCCAGTTCTTTGACTTTTATTGCACCTTCAGGTGATTTTGGAGGTGGACTAATGTTGTCATCAGGCTTCCTTGTTCCTCTACTTATCATCAAATACATTGGTATGTACTGAAAACATAAGAAGTGAGAAACTTTTTCAAGTATGTCCAAATGGATCAGTTTCTTAACCCTTTTGAAATATGATAAATAAAGGAAGATTAGAGAATTAAAGAAAGAAAATGAGGAGAAAACAGAAAATGGCAGAAAAAAATGAAGGATAAATTACAGTGGAAGTGAAATAATATGAAAGATTGAAAAAACTGATGGCTGAGAAAGGTCCATATAAGTATTTTATACATCCTTCACAGTGAATGAAGGTATTCATTGAGTACTGCATCCTCCTCCAGAGTTGCATGCTAGTTAACTCTCAGCGTTCTTCTTCACCTCATAAGAAAAAAGCAGTAAAACACAGTTTTCTTTTAATAAAATATTTATATTTATTATTTATATTCTTTGAATAAAATATTGGCTTTTGTTCTGTTTTTCCTGTCTGAATTTTAGCAATGTGAGACCTCTGTGGTGTGAATGTCTGACATGGGCAGCTGAGTCATAAGGAATAAAGCAGAAGTACAATTGACCTGCCATTGTTAGCATGTCCTATCACAGCTGTTTTTGTTGCCCATATAAGAATTTTTCTTTACACAACTATTCCTCTCTACATCTGCCCACTTGGTTGTGTTGAAAATCAGTCCCTTTCTGTAAACCACCTAAAATTCATGGTAGAGAAAACTGCAAGTAGACTAAAAGCATGCTTGCAGATCCTGAAAGGCATCACACATCCAGCTTCTACATATATTGTTTCACTGAGGCTGGAGAAGCAGCATCAGTGAATGCTGAACGGGCATCATTCTGCAACTGAATAGTCATGAGAGGCTATGATGTGATGCCAATATATGTAATTTATGTGCAGCTGGCAGAGAAGAGCTGAGGAAGACCACAGGTAGGCAAACCAAATCCAAATGTTGCTTTTTCTTGTGTGCTGCTCATCATGTAGCAGTGTCTGTAAAATATTGGGTAGGCAGAAAACTGTCACCCTGAAAGAAGCAGAGGATTATACAGAAAGACGAGTCATGCTATTGCTAGGCATTATTATTTGGTTTGTATTTCCTCTCACTAACAAGTGGAGATTTGGTTTAAAATGAAAAAAGTGCTGTGAGGGATTAGAGTGCTATGTTATGTAAGAAAATAATTATTAGAATGATATTTGCAAGCTAACAATCTTAATTTTGAGGTGCAACATTCCAGGTGCTTTGCAACAAAAAGGTGATGGATATAAAGTCTTGACTCAGTTTTTAGAACTTTTTGCTCTTGTTCATTCTTTGTAAATGATTTAATTCCCTTCCACCTGCCTTTTCCTAAGACCTCATGAGTGCAATGGTGTAAAATTAGCTGCTGAAACTTTGGAAGGAAGCTCCAGGAAACAGATGATGTGCTTTCAGGCTAGACTGTCAAAACACTTCCCCAGCAGATCAGATTTATTCTGTATTGGATATTCAAAAGGGAAATAGTAAATTATGTTGCTGTGTCCCTTGGCTGAGGAACAATCCAATTTGAATTGAATGCATTATGCTGGAACAGGGAATCCAGTATTTCTCTGGGGTGGGCTGTGGCTGAAGTTCTTCACTTTGTCCTAGATTCTGGAGTAAGTGGCCAGAGAGAGGATTTCACGTNTTTTTTTTTTTTTCCCTAAGCAGGTCAGATGGCTTGACAGGAAGGATTTTTTGAAAATAAGAAAAATGGAGGTGTGTATCCTTGCATCTATATTAGATGTATAGGAAATTACTGTCAAGAAAAAATCCTAGACTTTTTACTGTAATGGTATCTTTGGGACTGGGTTTACAGTAGGCTTTGTCCTTTCCTCAAGTAGGCATATTAAGGACAAGGTTCTTGTGTCTCATGTTTTTTCAGGCATCACTAACATCCATACTCATTCACAATGTATTTCCCTTCCATATACAGCAGCAGGGTGTGGATACACTGAATTATTGCATCATTATCAGGAAAAGGGTGGAGGTCACACTCTCTCTGACTTTACACCTCTAAGTGCAAGAGGCTGCTGTAACTACAAGTTCTGGTCAGACCTCAGAGTTCATAAGGAAAGAAAGAATTTATTCCTCCTGTGAAAAAACAGGTGGTGTGTGAATACTGATACACAGGTCACAGTGAATCCTCTTGGGCCCTGCACAAGAGGTCAGACTGTATGTGAACATCGTCATAAAACTCACTGCAAGGGACAGGTACAGGTGTGGGGGTTATGCTGGCTTAATAGAGTGGTAGCCTGGTCTGAAGTAAGGATAACCAAGAGGATTATTGGAAAAATTTGGAATGCTATACATCTATTCTCTCAGAATGTGAATTTATCTCTACTCTTTTAATATTGATTTTTTAAAATTGAAAACTCTCGGTTGTTTCGTATTTACGCTTTCTTTTTATGTATGTGCTTTGACATAGAAATATGCAAACCAATTTTCCTTTGATAAGAATCCTTAAGGTATTTTTTTATGAGACTCAGTGTCTTGATTTTTATGCTGTGTCTGAAAACAGATTCATAGGTTTTGAAGACAGAGAGGACTGTTGGGATCACCTAATCAGATCTCTTATGTAAGACTTCCTTGAATTATTTCTGTTTGGGACTAGAGGAAATCTTTCAAAAACAATAAAGGCAAAAAATAGTCCGGTCTTGATTTTTTAAGTAGAGATTTCCTTTATTAAAAATAAAAATAAGTTACTTTGATTTGTTGTGTTTCTTTCAATCCATAGCATTTAAGGCAGTTTGAGTTGTTCTTATTTTCATATTTTTAAATTATAAACTTGTAAACAAATTTGATTAATGAGAAATAGGGTTTGGAGAGCTGATATGTCTGTGTAACCTTTCACCACCTTTGACTCTTCTCTCCTAAGTAATCCTAGTTAGCCCAGCTGAGCAAGGCATTACTGTGCCATGCTAATTCAGAGGGGTGTATGTGACCCCATGTCAAGTGGACTTGCTGCTGCTGCTTTCTGCCTGCTTTTCCACAAGTAGAGAGCACTAAATGAAATTTCTTAGCCACAGATTTTCTTACAAAACTTTGAGATTTCTATCCAGTGTCTAAACTTGGAAATGCCTGGCCAATTCCAAGCTGACTGGGGAGGGGTGCAGGCAGCAGGGGAGCAGCCACAATGGTGATGGCCATGGCTAAGCTCCATTCCCTTCCATATCTAAGTGACACCTGGTAAAATCTTGAGAGCTGGAAGAGTGAAAAATGTAATACTTCTAATTATGACCCCACAGATTCAGATTTTCTCTGTTTCTGCTTTGTGAGGGCTGTAAACTTTGCAGCTGGCTCCCATTCATGGAGGGTGTAATCATGATTGTCTTTGGGAAGTCTGAAGTGGGATTATGCATATTGTACTCTCTCTAATCATGCTGTCTGTATCTTTCTCTGCCAATACAGCATGATTTTTCTCTCTGGGATTTTTCATGGCAACTGGAATATTCCATCTTCTAAATTTGTCTTCAAAAGCCAAATCTGTTGTATCATTTAATTTAGTAAATCTAACATAAACTGAGAATTCAGTACCACATGGTCGTGGTGGACACAGAATTTCATAGATGTTAAGATGTTCTATGACTTTTGGATTTGCTGAGAACTACAATTGCAAGAGACACCAGACCCTAATGAGTATGGAAAATAAGCTGCTGCTATGTTGGCAAATGAGAAATTATTCCTCCAGGTCATGGGTGAAGTGATGAAGCAACAAACTGAAGGGAGTCAACAGCACACTGCCCACGAGCAATTACTTTTATACTGTGGCTATAATGATTTTCCATATGTTACTGAAAAGACCTTCCATCTTTATTATAGACAGAACTGGCAATAACAGTAAGAATTAATCTCATTACTGAAGGTAGAGTCTATTTGGGCAGTTATCAACATTCATTTAAATTCCTCTGTTGGAGATTTAAACTGGCACAGGCAACTATTTCTGAGGTCATAAGAGCTGAATTTGCCTTGTCCTAAGATGGCCAGCTGGTCTGTTGTGCTGCATGCGTACCTGTTATTTTTATAGCACTGTCTATTGTTGCCAGTGGTGATGATCCAGAGCACTCCTGCCCAATGGCAACAGGCATCAGGAATGTAAGCTATTTCATGATCCTTTGCCTTTTCACACGCAGAAATAAAAGTAATAATAGCCTTGACTGGCTTGTATAAGGGACTATTAAAATAATCAAATAGAGAACATTGAACTCACATGTTGGAAGCCTGATTATGAATGGAAACTTCATTAAAAAAAGTTGCTGTCATGTCCAAAACAGCAGAAGGCAAATTAATGTTTCTGTCTCTGCTGTTTGATATAACAGCTTGTTTAAAGATCTACCATTTAGTTCAGTGACAAGGAGGACAGCCACCTTAACTAAAAGCCAGTACTGTCATCTTCTTTCCGGCACTGACTTTATATTCAGTTCTGAAATTGTCCTGTGGCTTGAAAGGGAAGGTGCTTGCATTGACTGTCTGTGAAGATGGCATTTTGGATTGGGTCCTGTATACATGATATATGAGGGAGGATGCATTATGTTCTGAAGCATTTATGCAAAGTTATTGCACTGTTCAGAAATTTACATTAACGTAGGGAGGAATTGTTTATAAGTTATAAATTTTGGATTCAAGCTTTCTTTAAAATTGAAGTAATTTATGAATTTCCTATCTTGTTATGAGGTCAAATTCATGAGAATCACAAACACTATCAAAACGTTGACTTTTTTCAGTCTAGGTTCTAACCATGTTGATTGAAGATAGGTCCCTAATGCTTCAGCATGGCCCACTGGTTGCAGCTTGTAGTGTTGCGTAGCTCTTCACTAACATGTGGAAAGAAACTGTCTGAATTTCCTTGCACCTCTGCTCTTGTGAGCCTTAGGTTAGTGACTGCTAGCATGCAGATGGTGATATGCACCACAAGATGCTTCCACTTTTATCTTGCCTGGTTCTTGACAAAATTAATACCTTTATGCACATTAAGCAGCTCTGGATTTCTCTTTGAAACCTGTAACTAGTTAGTTCAGGAGAAATTCAGTCTCAGAAGCTTAGGTTTGACTTTTATGTTCTTATTAAAATACTGGTGTAGTTTAGGAAACTTTTCTTTTTCAGCACTAACTGTAATGTTGCCTCTTTCCTGTGCTTGCACAGGCACTTGGGTTGTTGGGCTTTTAGATTCTGTTTGCCACACAGAAGTGTGGTGCACACAGTTAGTTCTAAGCAATACAAAGGTGTGAATGAGCAGCTGAGAGCAGAGATGGATTAAGATTGCTCGTGCAGTATTGTTGCTGAAAGTGTAACCGCAAGCTCAAGTTCTTGCTGCTTCTGGTAACAAGTCCGGTTTCAGAGTCTCTGGTTTCTCCTTGGTTGGTAACTGTGGGAGGGAAGGCTAAAAACAGCTAAAAGACATTACATAATTAAAAATGCTTTATGTCTTCAGTTTGCTGGAGTTATGACTCTGGTTTATATGACACCTTCATAATGAAGTGAGGGAAACAGAAGATGAGATTTTTTGCAGGCAGTGACAAATTCATTGAAAGAAGTACATTATCAATGGTCCTGTTATAATAGTGTGCCCGTGAGCAGGGCTCTGAGGAGGTTTCTCAGGACCTTGGCTTTGTTGAAAAGTTGCACAATATGGATGATGACACATTTCAAGTTTGTAGGTAACAGCTAAACTTAGGAACCTCTAAAATTTGAAGAGAAATTTAAGAAACATTCTGAAGAAATGGGATGTATTTCTGTAGGAGTTAATGCAGAGGAGGATGGTGTGAATAGGCAGCAGTACAGATGCAGGACAGAGAACACTGAAGGCAGTTGATTAATAGAAAAGAGTTTGGTACAGTCATGGCTAAGCAGCTGAACAGGCATCAACAGGGTTGTGTGATTTCAAGGAAAATGAAGGCAGGTGCTTTGGAAGGTTCTAAAAGGTCACAGCTTTTCAGAAGGTTCATTTTATGTAGCTTGATCTCACACTACTCTCCTGGGCTTAAGTATTTGTTGCAGGTATAATCATCTGGGTAGAAGAACTTAAAATAGAGGTTTGAGGGACTGAAGAAATACCTGCATGGAATATTGAAATCAGATTTTCTTAACCTACATGAGAAAGGAAATCGTAGATTTGAAGTATGTACCAAACAGCTGCAAAGAAGTGATTTTGGTAACCATGGCCCTGGCACGTAGGAGAGGAAGTTAATGGGCATAAACCAGCACAAGAAATGCTTAGGTCAGTTCTACTGGTAAAGACAGATAGATGGTAAAGAACTGGTAAAAATTGTCTGGGGAAGCTGTAAAGGACCTCCACAGTAATAGAAATTCCAGTAGATTAGACAACCATCAGGCAGGAAAGTCAGAGGTAGAGTTTGTCTTGCCTTAAGGCAACAGCAAGTTGGTGTAATAATCTCAATGACAGTTTGAAGACTTTTGCAGGCTAATTTTTCTATTCATCTATAATCAGATGCTCATCCTTTTTGAACAGTTGTGTAACATGGCCAAACTCTAGAAGTAGTACCTCTTCATATGCATTTTGCTCTAGACATGATCTATTACCCTTTGCAAGTTACAGCTGATGCCTCCCAGGTATACTGACTCACTGGCCATGGCCAGGAGCTGGCACCATGTTTTCAGTTGAGAAAATCAATGACATTACACAGAGGCAGAGGCAAGCCAAGTGTTAGTACAATGCTTGCTTTCAAGGCCAAATGGACAAAAAAATTGTTACTCAAATTGCTAATAAAAACAGCATTTGGCTTTGGGTGTCATCTTGAGAAAAATATCTGTATCCATAAATACCTGTTTACTTTGTCATTTACACGTTACCTCTTTATAAAGCTAATAAGATGTCAAGCCAACTGTAGTCCCGTTTAAATTTGAGCTAAATGGTGTTAAACAGATTGAGAATTGTCACAAATATTTGATTTCTGACATTTCTGACATAGGCCAAATGAATTTAATTTGTAGGATTGTCTGATCACAGTTCTTTCGTTGTATATTACATTATGCCTTTGCTAAGCACGGATTTGTGGGAGCTACCTCTGTGTGAAGACCTGATGCTGATTAGAATAAAAATGGGATGCAAGATGACATGCAGTATTTTTTGTTAAACCTGGAGCTTTATTGATGCCAAGGCTGGTGTTCTCTGTGGTATTGTTTCCAGGAAAATGTGGGGGGTGATGGAATGGCTAGACATGATAAAAATCAGTGCATATGTCCTGGTTCTGTCTTGAAATGAAGAGGCATAAAATATCAGAAAGATTTGGGAATGAACTCCAAATAAAGCACCTGAATCTTTCACAAACCAAGCTGTGTCTCTTGAGCTTCTTCCATGTTCCCTACATTTCCCAACTATTCAGAGCAAAGTTGTCTAGTTATATATAGTGCCTGCAGCAAAATTCTGTCACTTTTTTCTGCAAAGCTTTGTATTCAGGATAGAGTCGCTTATACCAAACCACGAGTGCAGCTGCCTGTGGTATTCTAGGTCATGAAGACATCTAGTGCTGGAAGGAAAAGAGTTTGTACTTAAACCTGGTGTTTGTGGTGGTGCATGTGCTGTGAGAGACAGTTTTCTGGAACACAGTTCCTCATTCACATGAACTCTCACATAATGCTTTTAGGGAAATTGGTCTTCTCATCTCATGATATCTTTTAAATATCTGCAGATTTAGAGGAAGAATGAAGGATACTTTACTCTTTTCAGATATGCTGTCTTTTCTTCCCTGCATCTGGGGTATTTACATTTAAGAGGAAAGACAGAATTGTACAGGCTCATAAGAATAGCTTAGTATGTGTATCCTGAGCTTGTGTATCCCTGATACCCCCAGCCTTACACTAGAAACCACAGGGTCTTTTTCAGAGTACAGGTAGACTTGTGGAAAACTGATGCTCATTTTTCTTGTGGCTGCCTAATAATCATAGGGTATTTTCTAAGGCAAGGCCAACATTTAGCTAGTTAATGAGTCTGAATAAATAAACAAATCCATCTTTTTTGTGCTGGCAGAATAGGGCTACTGAGGAAATTGTTTGTGCTGATGCTGCTGAAATAGCAAAGATGCTTGATATGGCTGGTGCAAGAGTCTGAAATGTTACATGAGAAAGCTGCTATCACTAGACCTCAAAAGAAAACGATAGTTACCAAGCTGACTTTATGAAGTGTGTCAATGCTTGCAATGACAGCTGCAGAAAACTGTAGTGAGGCTTTCCTCATCTCTTCAAATAGTCTTCTGAGCCCTGAGTTTGCGTCTGTTTGCTCCTGTCTGTTGCAAGTTGGTGAAAAGAAATTTTCCTAGGAGGGAACTATGGTTTTGAGCACACAGTGCTAGTGTAGGAGGTGCTACAGAGCAGGCTGTGTGCTCAGTGCAGTCCAAAGCCACGTCCTCTCTCCTGCCTTGCGCTAACCCAAAGCTCAGTGGTGTGTGGTACTGGTACTGGGGACAAGAAATGGTCCTTGCAAATAGCCATAAATAGCACTGCACTTTCATCCACACCAAAGCCATTAGAGCTGATCACTCTCTTCTAGGGGACAGCAGTAGTCAAGTGTGTTAAGGGACTGGATCCTTAGCCATCATAAGCAACTCAGAAGCTTTAAAGAGAAGAAGGATCAGGTCTTGTTATATGTTTGTTTTGGGGTTTTTTTTTTCTCTTTCTTCATAGTTAGATATCATAAAATTTGCCACTGAACACAAATTCTGTGGAGAACTGTAAGAGGCTCTGCCTCTCTGGTTACCCACCTGTCTGACCCTGTGAGCAGTGTATTTTTATGTGATGAAAGACACAAGACCCATACCATGATTAGAGAACCAGCAGCATTTGGAAAGTGGGAGACAGCATGGTCCAAAATCACTACAGAGTATTCTCAGGCGTCCTGGAGTCATAGCATGGCTGGGGAGTGGTGGCTGGGTCTCCTAAAGCCAGGTACTGTCCCAGTTTCTGCAGCTTCTGCCTCAGGAAAATGTTGGCTCTACACAGAGTCCCTCCTTGAGCTGCTTGGAAACTACAGGCTGTGCCTGCTTGTGTCATGATTTGCTGAAGCCTTAGGGAGCAGCCTTTTCAACTGACCTTGATCCATGGATCTCTCCAACAGTTCTTTCTTCCTCCACTTACGGCCTTCATCATATAAGAAATCATATTTTCTCTTTTCATGCACGTGGGTGGAATCTTTGTGGGAACTTGTCTTCAAACAGAACAGTGTTTTTTGATGGAGTTATTTAGATGGTCCTGTAATGAATGGATGATCTTATGGCTGTTGACCTTGGCTAGTGGTTTACAAGTCTTCAGAGATTTGTGATCCAGTTAATTTCCATCTTCAGTGCTAGGGCAGTTACTAAGAAGGTTTGAAACTCAGGGGGAAGTCCCCTGTGGTTCTTATGCTATTGTCATACTCTAATATCAGCCTTTATTGTCTTCCTCTGAATTTTGCTTACTTGATGGACTGTATGATTAGGTCTATGTGAGCATATTATATTTCATAATGAAACACACAAGTGGAGTATTATTATTCATTAATCTAGCAATAAAAAATAGAGCTGAGCAAGGTTCTAAATGCGCAGCACATGTTTTCTGATTTAAAGATCTGTGTCATTCTGCGTCTTTTTGGCAAATGCAGCGGAAACCAATGCAAGTTTGTGTACCCTGCTGTGAAATGGGGACTTAGACTGGGAACATACTTCCAGTGATACCCATGCATCAATGCAGAGCTGATATATGCCTCTAATATTGAACTGGAAAAGAGAAAAACAATTTTGTCACTCTTTTAGTAGGTGCTTGATGCCAAGTACTCTTGACATCTAAATGGAGACGCAAAATCAGATTTGGAGATGTACCTGACCATATCACGAATAATTTATGCAATTTGTGGGTTTTAAAAGACTTTTCCAAGCTGCAGATTAGTTAGGGAGTTTTGTTTCTTTCGCATGGCTTTTCTGGCAAATTGAGGAATTGGACTTGTATCTGAAGCCTCATTAATAAAGCATGGTAATATTATTATTTTGTTATTTTATTATTTAATTTTTTTAGATGCCAACAGTCGGAGACAACTGTTAACTATTTGGAAACAACCAAATCCAAGTCATGGATGCATTCTGACCTCCCACTGTGGGTCCTGGAAGTTTAGTGGGACAAAATTAAAAGCATCTCCTTGCATACAGATGATCCTTCTTTTATCCTCAGCCCCCTGAAAAGCAAAGAATTAGGGATATTTTCTGTGAAAAGAAAATGTGACCTTCAACAGCTTGTGAGAATTCTAGTTGATCAAAGTGAAGACAAATGAATATTCATATGACACCATTCCTGCTAAATTTAATGCATTTCGGTAGTCCATTGGTCTCCATGGGACAATTCCTGTGCTGTATTTTTGGTCCAGTACTTACCAGTTTGTTCATTTGGAAAGCTATTATAATTGTTACTGTAGAATCAGAAGGATTGAGGCAGCATCTGAAGCCAAAAAATTTGCCAACATCAATTTTTAAAATGGATTTTTAGAGTAAATGTAGAAGCCTGGAGCACCTATGACTGTGCATCTGCAGTGCTGAGTGATATTTCCCAAGCTTTTATTACTAGCAATAGTCATGAGTGGATGTTGCTGTGGTTTTACACAGGAAAAAGACAGTACTAGAGTCCTCCCTGCTATCAAGGTACTATAGGGCAGTACAGCCTCATTGCACTGCTGTTACAGCTTGCATCCTGGAATTTGGCAAGCTGGAGCAGTTCTGAGATTGTACAGTTCAGCCTGTATGTTCTGAGCATGCAAAAAGATATTTGAGTACATATAATGATATTTCTATGTAATCTGTCATCTAGGCTTTTCGATTTAGTAAAAGGAGAGTGCAAGAAAGAAATCCTCTTGCTGGTAGTAATTATCTCCAAATTTGGAGAAGCATAAAGAAAATTCTAAGCAGATTTTCCATTTATTTAAACTTAAGTAACTTTGCACTGCTGGTGGTTTATCTAAAATGAAAGCACTTACTGAATTCTTTTGGCTGAAAATAAAGTTTAAAAACTTGTTGATAAGTGTTTTTATATAGTATGCATGCCCATGTAAATATATACAAAGACACCATTGAGACAAGTTTCATGCTGCCAGGTCTGCAAATGATCTACATGGAGATTTCATTTCTTATTTTGTCATAGTTACCAGACCAGTCTGTTAGATTTGTCAGGTTGCTGTTTACAGAACCCTTTGTTGTGACATCCAGATTTATTGTTCTGATCCTTTCACTTTCAAACGTTGTCCAAAGGCAGGCTAAAGACTAAGAAACTACACAGCTGCTTAAATTCAAGTATCTTGCTGGAGTGCAAAATCAACCTTTCCTATCCTTTTTTAGAAAGATCCTGATATGTGACAATGATGGCACTCAGTCACTGTCATGTTGGGAAAAGTATGCCATACTGTGGTGAATGTTGTTAACATTACACTAACAAAATCATTTTGGGAAGTCTCTGCCTCCTCTGTAATTACTTCTCTGTGAAGGCGTTGATTTGCTGGGTTAGTATCAGCTTCTTGTCCTGGAGGTGGTGGTGTGTGCCTCTGCCATGGGGTGTGGTGGCAGCTCCCCCACTGCTCCAGTCAAACATGGGCTGCGTTTGCTCTGACATAATACTAAGTGTGGTAATGTGGGTTTTGTGCACCTCTCCCAAATCTCAGCCCTGCAGCAGAAATCAAAACCAAGTTCTGCATCTGATTTCTTCTTCCTGATACTTGTACACTGACACTGCAGTGGAAAATTAGGAGCAGGAGAGCTTTTGGCATATTGAGAGAAGAACCAGGAATACTGGAGACCAAAAATGAGGGATCTCGGGTATCTATCTGCCTCATGTGCCTCTGGCAAACATGAAAAATGCTGTACTCCTGCAGAAACATACTTTGCTTTTTATGTTTTTCATATGTATAACCTGTGGGTTGTACATATGAAAATTCTCTTTGGCATATTTGTAAATTGTATGTTTTTAGGAAAGTTGCAAAAAGGTATTAATGATGTTGGTGAAACGTGTTTATTTGAACCTGACATCATCAAGATGACTACAGGACTCTGATAATGACAGGTCAGTGACTTCTCTGGATACCAAGGATTCAGCCCACTTGTGCTTTCTTCTGGGAATTCTGACAATAGGGATTACAGCTGGCAAAGGTTATGAGGCTTTCTATAATACAGGCCCTTTCCCTGTTAGGGTGGTGTGGAGAGGGCTTGATTTGGCAAGGCCTTTCTTGTATTTTTTCTTTAATTCAGTTCTTGAATGTGATGCCACAGTGTGTCCCCCTCCATTTAACTCATGGACATGATCAGTGCAATATTGAAAACTTTTGTGTCTGCATGATTCTTTACAAGATCAGAATTCCAAAGTTTTGGTTGCCCATTTTCCAGAAGTGGTTTTGTTGGTTTTTTTTTCCAAAGCAAGATAAATGAGTAGGGCCACAGACACAGACCCGAATGATGCTAGAGAAACATTTGCCACAAAAAATGTTGACAGGATCAAAACAATGAAAGGCTCAATTTAGATCTACATTGCTTTATTCAAATGAGTTTTGAAACATTTACCAGGAGCTTTGAAATGATGCCATGGTCAGTTAAAGAAACCTAGTGAACAAGAATTTCTCAATATTTACATAAATAAATACTAGCAAGAAGAAACCCCTTTTTTACTGAAATGTTTTTCAGCATTTATGCTTTTCTGATCCTGGCAGCAGCAAATCTACTGTCTTCTTTCTCACCAATAGCTGCATTTTTCCCCTTTATTCATTGTGCTTCCTGGTTGAAGTCTTCTATTTTGAGAAAACAAAGAGCTTTGAAGATAATTGTTTTATTAAATGTATGTAGAACTGTGGTGGGTCAGCCCTGTGGTACACCACCCTTGACAGTCTCTCTTGACACTTCCTTCTGTGCTAAAAATAGAATTATTTGGTGCTGTGGTAAGGAATAAGTGAGGAGAGGGGAAGAAAAGACTTTTTAGAGGTAAAGTCAGGAACTTGCCTGTTCAACATGGCAGAAAAGATTCATTCTAGATGCTTCTTGTTATAAAAACAGTGGTCAAGGCTGCAAGGTGGCTTAGCTATGGCAGTCAGGGGACTTAAAGACATTTCCAAAGTACTTTGAAGCCATTCCTTGAAAAAAAAAAAGGATTTTGATGGGCTTTTTTTTGGTACCTGTTTGCTGCCAAATGAGTTATGTAGCTCTTGGCTGATGGCCTGCAGTTCTGAGAGACTCAGAGTGCATAATTATGAAGCTCACACCAAGTACATAGTTTAAGCTTGCATATTCATCTTTCTTTTGACTTGTCATATAGCCTGTTCTTCTGGAATCTATCAACTGTTATTACAATAATACAAAATGGTCCTCTGTGTTTTGTTTCTTATGCTCATTTATGTACATAAAACATATTGAACTCTGGTTGGCCTATGGTGCTTGGCACTTACTAATTCCCTACCAAAACAAAACAAAACCCCCCCAAAAAAAGGAAAAAATGGCCAGGCCAAGAAGATCTAAGGCCTTTTAAAAATGTCTTATGAGTTAATGGACATCTGGGGGACAAAGTCTGAGTTTATTGGGTGAATCCTGAGTTTCCAGGATTCGCTGATTGAACTTGTACATTAAAATTTGGATGCACTCCCTGTGTCAGGGTTTTGGCTCCCTTTGGCCACTTTTGTGTCTAGCTTATGACTTTCAAACAGTCTGTTTAGCCTGTCTGCTCTTGAATTTGTCTTCAGAAACTCTAGCTGTGGTTGCCAAGTGCCCATCATTTCAAGGAAGAGTTATTTATTTTTGATTGTTTCTATGACATGCTGTGCATGTAGAAAAAGAAAATTGCACAGGGGTTTTGAGAGGCTTAGATGTTTAAGGAAACACTCTGCAGATTTACTGAAACGTTTATAAAAGCAGTGGCTGCTGACAGTGCCCCTTTACTTGATACCTCATTTGACAGAATCACGTGCCTTCAATTCAGGGTGTGATATAAATGTGTTCACAGTAGGTCACTCTGACACTTTTTTTTATTCCAGAACCGGAATTCCTGTTCTTTGGGTATTAACAATGTCCAGGTAAGTTCAGATGATACCTTTGAAGCTCATCTAATATCCTTCACAGAATAAAGCAAATGGGAGAGTTAGAGCAATTCCTCATACAAGGAAAGAGAGTTTTCCACTAGGTGCCAAGAGACAAGCCGCTCGGAGCATATCTACCAGCTGTTGCTGGGGTGATACAATAGAGAAGTGAATCAGGACAGGCGGTGACCTTGGCTCAGGTTTAAAATGAAATGTAGGCATCATTTAAAGTTGTGATGCGCAAGTGACTCCAGGGTCTGTCTGCTTTAGGAGCTGATTTATACTGAGTGCAAAGCATGTGTCCACACCATGCTAAAGGGGGCAGGGTGGGCGCGCTGCAAGGTGTTCGTGTTAGCAGGGATGGGGCTGGAAATGGCAAATGTGTTGCTGGATTAGAATGGTGCTGTAGGGGATCTCACAAGATCTGCTAAGGAGCTGGAGAGTTGCAGTTGTACTGGTTCTCAGTGTGACTCTGCAGAACCAGAATGTGGGGAGGCCCGCTTTGAGCTCGTACTACCTCAGACTTTTGAGATGCAACGTGGCTATTGATCCGGCTTTCCGAAATGCTTCTGAATAATAATGTCCCTCTCTTATGTGGTTTAGACCTTTGTGCTGGTTTAAATAATGTCAGAAGATACTGTTGTGTATTTTATTATCTAGGCCAAGTGATCTTTCCATTTGGGGAATTCAACCTTTTAACATATTTTAACTTGGGGAACAGAATTAGTCAGAAAATTCTTCTTTGCTGTGTAATTTGCTAAATAGTCCTTGTCATTGGGATTTTCTAATATTGTTCACTTTTGAATGTAATCTTGCTGGCAGAGCCTACTCTATTCCAGGAATAAATTACTCTCAAAGGAGAATGACCGTTAATGTTTCCATCATTACCTTCACGTGGTGGGGGTTAAAAGCTATGGTTTTTTTACCATAAGATGGGGAATTTATTTTTTTTTCTGACATTAGAATATGGATCTTGCGATAACTAGCTGACTGTAAAACCAAAGCAAACCAAAAAATTATTCCTTCTGCCAAAAAAAATCCCCTTCTACTCTCCCCCACCTCCCTAGCAGTGTGTTGACAGTTTATACGTCTGACTGTAATTATGCATACTGAGATAAAAATAAGCCATGCTTCTTCTGTTACTTATCTCAATGTAAAATCCTACTTTGACATACAAAGCATACATTTTACTGTTATTTTTCTCTTCACTTAAGGGGAGCCTCTGGTTGTGCAGTATGTGAGAGGGAGTTTTAGTGACTCTGTATAAAGGAACACAGTACAATTTTTTGGACAGCTATAGTGTTGCCAACTATTTTGTAGGCCAGTCTGATTGTGCATTAGAGTTTCCATCATTGAATATCCCCAGCAGGCTGAATTCAGCTGCAATGATGTCAAAGCCCATAATGACTCAATAAGGCAGAAGCAGAAACATGGAAGCAAACTGCTTTAGAAAGCACTGCATGAAAATAGATAGCACCAGATGCTGATAGCAAGATGTGAGGCTATCCAAATGACTGACTAACTGCGTGTAGAGCCTACCTGAGTGATACGGTCAGAGTATGTGCAAAGAGAGCCTGGTGAGGCTCCATTTGGCTTTAGAGTTAATGGGCTGCTTGAAACAGGTGTCTGTGTGCATGTGATTGCTTTGCATGCAGAAGCAAATCTGAGTGAGAGGAAGGATGTTTAGATGAGAAATTAGGTTCACAGTCAAGCTTTATTGCTCACGTGTAACCATTGTGCCTCAATTTCTAACCTAGAACATAGAACTGGGGGTGCCCCCTGCCCTGTCCCTCAAGGTGTGTTGTGAGCGTGAGAACAGGTTTTATTCTGGCAGACCTTGTTAGAGCTAGATTAAAATTTTTAGAATTGTTATGATTATTTTAGGCAGCACATCGTCCTCAGTCTTCACTTGTGCTCATGCAGTCTGTGTTATTACATTTGCCTCTGAAGTTTTATTTAAAATGTCATCATAATTCAAAATGAAACTGTCATTTTTTTTCCTCATTTCACCTAGTTTTGATGTGAAACTGTACATTTCTTATAGTTCTTTGGATCATAAAGCTTTGCTTGAGGCTGGGCCCCAGTTGACTGAATAGTTATGCAAACATTAGCAAATTTTCCCTTGAGCTAAGTTTCATGTTTGTAATGAAATCTGAACTCAGGCAAATTTTGTGTGGTTTTCATTGCAAACATGTAGGCAATGCATGACAACTGTGCATTTTCCTGTCTGCTCTACAGAATGATCTAATTTTTCATTTTTCTCAAGTCTCCTTTGTTAATGTCAGAGCAGAGTTGTCACTAATTTGCAGTTTATTATCTTCGTGTTAGCCATTAGGTAGAGTATTTGCCATAATTTTGCAAGGTATTTTTAGTAATTTAGGCAATTAGAGTTTGACTGATGGTTTGCATATTAGGATTTTAGCCTGTGTATTAAAAAAAACCCCTCTCCTTTTTCTTCTTGTCGTAGCCTGAAACCCCAAATGTACTTTTGTTTGTTTGTTTACAAGCATGTGTCATTTGAAACAGAAGGCCGGCACATTATGTGAATGTCTAGTACCCTTCTGCCAGGTTTTATATTTGGGCTGGAGTGGCGGATGGCTGTTGTTTTTGTAGGCTGGCAAGAAGTGTAATTACACAGAGCCCTTCCACCCCCTTACGGCACACTTGGAGCGTTGGGTGCCGCGCCTTGCAGCCTGTGGAAATCTGCCCTCGGAGCAGGAGCCCTGCCAGCTCTGAGCAGTGTTAATCAAACTTCTGCCACCAGCTATAATTATCAGCAGTTATACCTAAAATTCCCCAGTTGTGCCACGTACATAATGTGCAAGGTCTAGGTTGTTCTTTGTGCTTTTTTTGTTTGTTTTTAATAGATTTTGGTTTTCTGCTCCATTTCAGTTCATTTTTCAGCCAGTTAAGAAAAATTAATTGCTTATGTATATTAACAGCCTATGGGAAATCTTGCACCTTTCCCTCCTATTCCTTTCCTCCTTTCCTCCTTTCCTCCCTTCGTAAGTACAAAAAGGAGTACTTCTAAGCTAGTGCATGAGTTAGTAATCTTGATTTATTGAGCTGAGATACCTTTGCCTGTATGTTATTAGAGACAAATTAGAAATTCTTGTTGGTGCTAGTTTGCAACCCCAGATGTCACAGCTTTGAACAGAAAAGAGAGCAGAAAGGTTTGCAACAGGGCTGAAGCTGCAAAAGCTGTGACTGTCCTTGCCTTATGCTTTTCCCTCTCAGCAGGGTTTGAGGAAAGCAGAGTGTGCCCTCAGTGATTTCCAGACATAGTCAGATCTGTTAGCTTAAATTTCCAGTGGAAGAGGTGCATTTGCAGCCAAACACTGGCACTTGCAATGAAATGGGATAGGTGCAGACAGTTTTGTTTTACAGATGTTGCTGTGTTAAGGGAGTAATCTTGTGCAGGGGGATATGCTGGGAGGCTGGGGTTTCTCTCTGGACTGTAAAAAAAGAGTTCACTGAAATTACTGGTGTAGTACTAGTTCTTTAACAGGACAGTTAATAGGCCATCAGTCTCTGAATTATTTTATCCTTTGCTAGCTTAGGACGTATCACAGAAACAGTAGCTGTGGTTTTCCAAACCTGTCAATTTGTGTCCTAGTACCCAAGTGTCAGTGAATATCTAGTGCTTTCCAGCAAGATAGGCTCTTTATGAGCAACTGGTCATTGCATAATGTGGTATAGAGGATATAAATTAGACTGACTACTGAAGGGAATCTGTTTGTGTCCTGAAGCATAGTATTTAGAGACCTTCTTTTAGGCACAAACTGTCCTATTCTTTTTATTTATAATGTACATAATGTTATTAACTCTTAAATGCATTAAAGAGTTCTTGTTCATTCAAGCATGTGCACAGTAACCCTCAGTGGGGATTTTGTTGGTTATTCTTATGCTCCTGAAGGCAGAAAGAGAGAGCAAAACAAAGCTCACAGGGCATGGTCCTTTACAAATATAGGGACATTGTAATTGTTTTCCAAACAACCAGATCCTCTTGTTTTGCTAGTATTATTTTGTTACCTCATCCCTCTTCCTCACTTGTCTTTACAGCTGAATGACCTTCCACATGCATTGGGTCAGTCTTTGAGATAAATGTCTATCTGAAGAGAGAGAAACCGAAGGTATCACAGTGACAGAGCTACAGGTTTCAAGTTCCTTTTGAGCATGCAACAAATGTGTAAAAGCATTCAAATACATAAATTTATGCTTATTACAGCTTGATATGGTTACATGATTTTGTACACTAGCTTCTACCCAAACATTTTATGATGAACAGTACACCAGTTCAAACAGCAACAGCCCCCTTGCCTCCTCTCCCTGTGTGTTTGTGCAAGCATTCGGGTGAATTAAGTGGTGTGCAATGTTAAAAGAAGAGGGAGATGTAAAAAAATGGTGTAAAATATTAATGGAAAAGGTTGTTTATCGGTAGTCATGATGAAAACTGCAGCAGCCCCAGTATGACGACTAAATACACCTAGAACATGTAAGTACTTGGACTTCAGCTGTTTAATGAAAATTGATTATGCCTTTTAACCATTTTACCTCCTGCCTGGCCCTGCAGGCGCCGTGTGGAAGGAACTGTAATGTGCAGTGGATGCCACCACTGGTACGTTGTCTCCTGAACTTCCCTTCAATATAGAACCTTGTTCTCTTTGTAAGGTTGCAGTTAGGTTATGTTACGTTGGGAAAACAAGGCTCTGGCATTTTTCAGCTCTCTTTGGTCCGTTTGTTGCTCAGCTAATATTGGCATCTTTTCACATGTGTGTTTTGGGTTGGTATAGTTTTTTAGCAGTTCTTTCCCCATTCCCTTTCTTTGGCTCAGAACTCTGAACCCTGTTCCTGCTGCTGCACCTCCAAAACTCACACCTCCACTATTTTTATGGCAATGGAAAAATCAAGAGTGACACAGAGCAATTCTGGATGATTGCTGAACCACTCCTGGATTGTCTGCATACCATGGCAGTGTTCACCACTCTGCAACAGAGAAAGAGGCAGCCTCTTATTGCTATCACTTTAGGTGATATTTTATTTTAAAATTTTATTTATTTTATTTAAGTGTGTTTTCATTAAGAAGCTAGAGATCTAATCAGAGAGTTCCTCTGTTAGGGTACTTAATACTTTCCTGCTGTTATTCATCCTAGTTTGCAGTTTGCTGTGAGTTCTTAGAAAGTTCTTAGAAAGGCTTGTAATTTTTAAATTTTTATATGCTCCCACAGCTGTGTACTTCTACTGAATGACACAAGCTGCAGGCAATTGCTGTCTGTAGTTTTTCTCCTGCAGGTTTTCCTTCTAGCTGCTCAAGTACCAGGGGAACCTCAGCTCTTAGTAGTTTGTTAATGAGTAATAAGAGCTCAAATATTTCTGTTGCAAACATGTGTACAGCTTTGTTAGTATTAGAATTACAGATGGAAGAGATTCTGACACATGCAAGATATTTAATGTTTCAGATAATATTATTAGCTCAACTTAATTCAGGCTCATCAAATCACTTGCTTTCTATGAATCTCTTTTACTCCCTTCCTACACCCATCTGTTGGTTCCTATGTTTTTTTTCTATAATTTTTGTTTCATCTATATATTTTCGCTACTTCTTTGTTGCTTAAACCAGAATTTTGCCTGATTTAACATAGCAATCAAAACCAAGGACAACGTGGAAAACATCTGAAAAGATTAGTGCCAGCTGCAATCATGTCAGCAGTGCAGTTTATATTTAGAGGGGAAGCATGCTGGAGAGGAGGTGAAGAGTTCAGGGTGGGATTCAACCTGACTGCTTGGATCTGAGCAAGGAAGGACTGGCTGTGGCTAGGATCGAGCTGGCCTTCCCAGCTCTTGTACATGGTGCTGATTTCAGGCCATTATCAGGGATTTTTCCACTGGAGCCTTAGAAAAGCTGTTTGGAAGGAGAAAGGTACACCAACACCCACCCTTTCGCTTAGAAGCCACAAGCAGCTTTCAGTGTTCTCTATTCTTGTGAGTTATCTGGCAAAAACCTGACTCTTCATTCTGTATCCTTCTCAGTGGACCACAAGTCTTGATACTTACCGTGAGTTTTTCTGTCTTGATAACTGCATGTCCTCTTTCAATGCTTGTTTTTCACTTATCCCAAAATTCATGGCTCTATTCCTACAGTTCCCTTGTCATGGAGGGAACTATTTATGGATCCCCATGTTACACATGAAGCATTGACGCAGACAGAGTGGTCACAAAATAAAATTCTGGAAGAGCAAGAATGCAGCAAGCCTCTGTTGATAGAAACATAGCCGAAATTTGACCCACTGATAGGTTTTGACCCTGACTACTGTATCAGTAACCTTTGTTGCCATATTTCCTCTATTTCTTGTGATCAGTTTCAGGAGAAAAAAAAATACAATTTTTTTTTTCCAGATATTTCACTATATCTGCTTCTTGTACAACAAATACAAAAAGGAATTTTTAAAAACCAACAGTCAAACACACAATAAAGCATTTATTAAGAGGTCTTATTAAATATCTTTTTAAAATAAGAAATTTAATGAGATGCCTTGGTGATAGAATGTTCTTTCCTCCATATTGTCTTCACTAATGTAATGTTGAAAGCAAAGATTAGAGGTTCCAGCTAGCATAAAACTGAAAATTTTGAAATAAATGTTTTGTAATATTATAGTTCAGAAAGATAAGAAAATTGTAGCTGCTGCCTGTTAACGCTGCAGCTAGCAGGGCACCTGGAAACTGGAAAAGAAAGCCATTACCTCAAATGATGTCCCTTATTAGTTGAAGGAAGTGAAATATTTAAAAAAAATGGCCTGGAAAAAGTATAAACAAACATTTTAAAAAATTAATATTTTAGTTTTTCATTTTGGAGACTGAGATAAGCAGGTCTTATGCCTCAGTATGTGAGGAAAATAACTGACCTAATCACATATATATGGTTTAAAGGCAAAGTACTTTATAGCCACAACAATATCCATTATCTCTTAAATAAGAATTTAAATTTCTAGAAAGATGAAATCTGAATGATAGCAGATGTATCGTTGTCAGCCAGAAGAAACAGCCCTTCCTGAGGTCCCCTAGCATTCACTGTCTCTCCCCGCTGCCATGTGTGAAAGGGTTAAGAATTCACAAGGGTGAGTCTTGTAGCTGTATTTATCTTGGTAACCCAAGATCTTCATGAATGTGGAACACTGTTACTACTGCAGCTATTCTTGTGTTGGCTTCCCCACCAAGCCCTGACATGCTTTTGTCCACGTGTGCTTCTTGAGTTTCGCTCTGGGGGACAGGGGGGAAGCTTGGGCAGATCTGGTGACAAACAGGCCTCAATCCCTTGCATGCTTACTGAATCAAGTGTTTATATTTTCCACACATCCTACTTTTGTTATGCTGGAATTTTTATTTCCTTGTACTTCACTATACTCTTGTGTACTAATTAAGATTGAACTTAATTAAGGATTTTCCTTTAAGAGGAGAAACAAGTGTAAGTCTTGAATTCTTCTTTGTTATTTTTTATTTTTATAATCTAGAATTTAAATAATAAAGTAGACAAAGGAAAAGTGTTCATTATGCTCACAAAAGTTCAGTGGACTGATGCATTTAGATGTAGACTCCTTGCAGAGGGCAAGCATGGATCTGTATTGGATCATGATGAAAGGCTGAACTTTCTCCCAAGATTTGGCAGTTCCTGTACTTTCTGGTCATCCAAGGGGCAATGAATGATCCTATGAAGACTGCAATTTCTGATCTTTATCATGTGAAAAAAAAATTAATTTGTTCTATTTGCTGTGGATAGTGGCTCATATCAAAACCTGAACTAGATATTGTTGGGGTCTTGGGAGAAAATGGATTTGAATTTTTGCTATATATTGAGCTGAGTCCTAGATCCAGATATGTCCACCAAGATAATGTTAAACTACTGTATCCAGCTGGTCTAGCAGGGGCTATAGCTCTGCCTTGTCATGGTGCTAGATGTATGTGTTTTAATATCACGGTTAGGGTGATTATTACACATGGGAATGTTTCCTTGCATTTGCCTCACCCCAGAGTACTGCATTCAAATTCAGTTCCACTGGTGTCTAGGAGCATGGTACTACTTATGAGGTAAAATGAAGAACATTGCGTGTACTCAGGCTGAGTTTCAACTCTCTTCTTCCAAGCCTGGAAGCTTAGGAAACAGCCAAACTGGATCAAGCTGGAACAATAAGATGAAAGGTTGGGTTTATAGATTAAACTGATTATTTATAATTTGTGGGATTCGGATTGTAACAAAGCTGTTACTACTCTGATACCTGAAGCAGAATTTTGATAAATCATTTGAAATCTTCTCTGGTAAGGGAATTTTAAGCCAGACTTTATTTAGAAGAAATTCCCATTAATCAGAATAAGAACATACCCAGAATGATCATTATTTTGTATTTTCTTTTAAGTCTTTGCAATGTACTGGCTTCATTAAAGGGCTTTGATAGGGAGAGCAATCTTTGGAATTGGCTAGGTGGGAATAGCAATGGAGACAGGTACCATTGTCCTTGGTCCCTCTCCTAAAAATGTGTGTGATCAAGTGTGTGTTTGTGACTGTGGATCATCTTGCTATTTTGGGGGAACCTTTGTTTATATAGATTTAAGATTCAGCTGTAGAGAGTGATAATTAGTCTCCCTATTATCAGCACAAATCACTACATGTACTTGCAGACATAAGTAAATACTTAATGTTTATGCCTAAATAAATAACTTGTACCAAAAATTATCTTTTAATTTAGCTGGATAACTCTCTGAAAAAGATATGAGTGTCAATATTTTAAAAATAAATGTTAATACCTTAAAACGTGCTGAAATTCAGAGATGTTGAATATCCATTTTTGAAAATGCAAAATGGAAGTTTTCTATCTATGGAAAGGCAAATAATAAGCCTAGAAGTCTAACTCCATGCTACCAGTTTTAAAAATAATTGGTACATATTTCCTCATTTCCAAAACTGGTTACCTATTCAGAAGGGAAGTTGCGAAGTTGCATATGCTCTACTCTGAGAGTGAAGTCCTTTGGGATGGGTGGGTGTGACGTGCTGAAGAGCTGTAGCATAGACTTGTTCCAAATGAGCAGAACAATTTTTTGAGTAGGAGACAGTATTTTTAACCTGCTCCCTCAAAGCAGGAATGATGTTTGCTCAGCTGCTAATATGATTGTGGTGAAAGATACAAATAACATAAAAAAGAAAAGCAAGTGCCTTGGTGAGCTTGGTAGTAAATACATCCAACAATGCTTCTATTATGAGGACACTTCCTTTTTTGGGAAAAAAAATACTACTCAGCACAACATCAGCAGAAGTTCCTTTCCTTCCCAATTCTGTGTGAGACTAAACTTCACCATTTACAAGTCTGTGGTCTTCAGAGTAAGCTGATATAAGCAAGGTTGACTACATGCCTTGCCCAGCAGTGTGTGGCCAAGTGCATG
Organism: Donacobius atricapilla; assembly: GCA_013397315.1. Lineage (NCBI taxonomy): Eukaryota > Metazoa > Chordata > Aves > Passeriformes > Mimidae > Donacobius > Donacobius atricapilla. The sequence goes on along the minus strand of WBMY01002796.1, from coordinate 580,592 downwards.
TTAGTAAAGATGAAAACTCTTAGTGGTTTGGCCCAAATTCTTTTGCCTCCACAGGCACTCTTGTGCTGCATGTCGGAATGGAAATTGAAATACTCTGAGATCCTGCTACAGCTGAGTGCAGTTTTAGGTTATAACACCACAAGTGAGCAAGAAAGCTCTCACTCTGCAAGCAGACATCTCTACTGATTTCTCAGCAACTTGATCTTGCTTGGGATCTCCTGTCAATAATAGTGTCCTTCTTATGGTAAAATGTGGCAGAGTGATTTGAAAAAAGTCCACCAGAGGACAGCAAGATGGGAGGAATGCTTAAACTCCAGAGCATTTCTCAAGATCAGTCTGGGAGAGTGCCATTGATCTCACTCTTCTGCCTCTGCAAATTTCTGCCTTCTGAGAATTCTTTGGTGGGATGTTACTTGAGACCAGAGCCTCAGCTCTGATTTTACTGCTTGCTCAGCTGTGATGGGTTGCTGAGGTGCCAAGCTCATGGATGAAAACTTGGTTCTCAATTGTATAAATACCAGCTGAAAATAACAAGAGTGAAAATTAGGCAAAATTTATTCCACTTCCATTTCCCCAGGAGCAAAAGACCTGAGATTTGTTCTTTATCTTATAATTTTAAAACAAAGTCTAATGCAGGCAAGATTCCTTACTCAGTATGATCTTTGTGGTTAATGAATGGAAGTGAAAGCTGCTCAGAGGACTTTCAGCTTTTTATCTGTGCTGAATCTGCTAGGCATGGAGGTCACAAGAACTTCAATGAACCTGTTTGTTTAGGTGGGCTTAACTTGTGCTAAAGTGGGGGTCTGAGGGCAAAATCATAGTGAGCTTGAGTGGAGTTATCAAAAGATGGGAACACTTCTGAGGGGCTGGGATAACCTCAGTGAACAGATGTGGGGGTTTCAGTGTCTCACCCCTTTTGAAAAAGAAATGTTAGGGAGAGTAATGCCCTGTGGGCTGATTTTTCACAGGTGAGAGAAGTCTGACAACTGCTATTGTGGAATTGTAAAAGTTGGCTTAAAGTTTGCATCTTCACCACTCTGGAACAGCACTTTCCTGTCTTGCTTGGAAAGGGACAGAAGCTTCCCTGTTCTGGAGACTGTTAGCAGCTTTGTCCTCCATCATTATGTGCCTAAGTACTGGAGTGAATGTGAAACACTGGCCTTCAGGAACACAAAATCAAAGGGTGGACTGAAGTGGTGAATGCGAGTGGAACATGGGGAGAATAAGCTGCTCTGGCAGGATGGTGTACAAGCTATTAAGACACTGTTGTGAAATTAGAGAGGCTTGTGTATAAATCCCTGGAACAGCTAGCATGCATTTAGTACATTGAGTTGGGTAGTTTAGGTCATCTGTGGAATCCTAGTTGCTGCACTGTGTATTCAAAGACCTTTGTAGGATAAAAAATTAACTTGTGTTTTAAATAAATTTAAAAATATATGGTATGGTGCCTGATGCTTCCTTCAGACTCTACATCTACGAAGAGTGCTTTTCAGTCAGCCCATGTCACCTACTCTCCAAGTGCCAACTCCTTCAGAAAATTTTCTCTATTAAAACAAAACAACAAACCTGCCAAAAAACAACAGCCCACGTCCCTGAACAGATAACTCTTTAAAATATGAAAACTATTTTGGAATAGTTGCCACTGATCTGTTTTCTCAAAAGTATTTAAAAAGTATCTGGCTCATCCTAGCTCTACAGATTCAGGTCCCACAGAGCCTGAACTTAAGAGTACTTGGAACAGATCTTCGGGTACTGTGACTCAAAGTGGCCCTCCTGACAGACATGTAGTAGTGCCAGCTTGTGCTGTCTTAGGATTTGTGTAAAGCAGCTCCCTTTAATAGAAGTCAAAATCATTTTCTAATAGAGTAATTGCCTTTTGAACCTCAGCTAATGTTTGGGATTTTTTTCCATCTGTTAGTTGTTTTGACCTCTTATGTGAACTTGAGTAATGGTGCTGCGAAGGAGGAAAAAGAACTTTTCAAAAGAGGAAAGTAACCCAAACCCATCTATTTTGAAATGATATGAAACAGCTGACTTAGTATTGCCAAATTCTTGTTTTAGAGCTGATGAACAATTTGTCTGTCCCTAACTCCTTTTTTTTTATTATTTCTTTCAAAATGTTCTTTTATTATTGCAGCTTATGAGAGCATGTAAATTCCTATAAGCCTGTCCTTTTCTGAACAGATGTGCTGTGCTGGTCCTTCAAGAGATGGTGCTTAGACACTGATGCAGGACTTTCTGAGCATGTACCCCTCTGCTGTTCTCCTCCTGCCTCCCAGCCAATACTTTTTAATCTCTTCTGGCCCTTTTGCTATTGTAAAGGAGCAGAATTGGGTCACAGTTGGCCTTTTAAGACCTCCTTAGGTGTAAAGTAGTGGAGTAACTACCACAGTCTCTCTCTTTCCTCATAGCTGAGGAAGCAGGAGGGTCTGGTTTGGAAATGTTTCAGAGACAACAGCAGTTATGTAATTTTCTGCCAGCTTTCAGCTGGTGTGCAGTTCTGAAGATGCACAAGTTCTTTCATGCCAGGAGCTTCAACAGCTGAAGAAGTAATACAGCAGTCCCTTCTCTCCCCTCGGAATACACAAATCTTGTGCCACTTACAGCACTGATGGCAATAACCAAAACAGTGTGTGACAACTTTTGCCATAGTGCTGTGTATGGCAGGGTGGAACTACAAATACCCTAGACTACATGTCCTCTCCCATTTTGTTCCTAGGTTCTCAAATCTTGGTATTGCTGCTCTGCTTCCCAGAGAAAAGACAAAATCATTTTCCACCTCCCCTTCCTCCTTGTCACCTATTTTGGATGGTGTTGTAAATACCCTCTCCTTCACCTGCCTCCATTCTCTCTCAGGAATGAAACTGCACTTGGAGCTTTCTTACTCTTCAGAACTGGCTTTTCTCTTTCTTCCTTTTATTTGTTAGCTGATAGTTAACTTTTCTTCTCAGTATTGAGCAGTTGCTTCAGGAGAATTCTCCTAGAAGCATAAGGGACTGTATCTAACAGTTCCCTGGCAGTACCAAAAGAATTTACAGTTTGAATCTCTTAAAGTGCTTACATCACTTGTTCTTTTGTGTTTTGCAGAGAACTACTGAAACAATAAAAATAATCTGGGAGCTCTAATTTGCCATTCCCTATTTGACATTTGCATTTCTGCTTCTGTTATAAACTCTGGCCAACCAGGCTTTAATCACATTCATGTTTGATTGCTACATCTCACAGATCCAGTAGCTGTTACACAGATGTTAATGGGAGACTTTCTGCAGCAGGCCTTAGCACAGGCAGAGGAAAATCTTCAGAATTTAGCCTGTTGATTCCTTCTGTTGGAAGGAATTCAGTTTTCTGGGATTTTCTTCAAAACTTCCAACTTGTTTTCCATTTCTTTTAATGAGAATTAAATCGCTAAACTTTGCAAGCATTTTGAGTAGAGTTAATTACACTGATATGGTCTTTGGCATAATTTTTGCCCAGATTAATCTGTTCTCACTTGCTTGGGCTAGCATGGGGAGTGCTGTGCAGGTTGGAATAAGTGGCTGCAGATTGTACTCACCTGGCTCAGCTTCCCTGCCCTGGAATGCCTCTTCACTGCAGCCAGTCTGAACAAGATCCCAACCCCTGTAGGGAACTGAGGTGTGAGCACAGCTACTGTGAGCTGCTCTTGACACCAATGGCTGAGTCCTCTGCAGTCCATGCAGAGCACACAGGACTGAACAAAAGTTTTGATCTTGTTTGTTTCTAAATTTAAAATAGCAACAAGCAAAACAGGGTTGGACTGTCAGAATTTTGGTTTTGGTCTTGTTCCTTGACACTTCTAGTAAGACATCCTCATTTAAAGTGAAATGAATTAAAATATTGTCACACCCATAGCACTGACATTTTTGGGGGCTACAAATAGAATTGGAAAGGTGCTTCCATATGCCAGGAGGAATCACATGATTCTGTCCAGGGCAGCCTGAAAATCTGTAGTGTGTAGGACACAATAGCTAGACAAAGACTGATAACTATGGTACATTTTAGAGTGTGTTTAGAAGTTGATAGCAGTATTTTGAGACTCCTTCAGGCTTTCTCAGAAAATTTACCTTGTTAACTAAATGTCTTTTAAATAAGTTTTACTGGTGCCACTATTAAACATAGCTGTACAGTCAGGAATTGGAGGGAAAACCAGGATGATGGCATCCCTTAGCTGAAATGGCAGATGTATCACAGATATCAGCTCCAAGAAGGGTAATCATGTGTCCAAGGTCATGGTTTCACCCTTGGCTGACTGAGGTCCTTAGGGGAGTTTTGGTTTTGCCAGAGTGTATTTAGTCTCTGAGAGTTGCACATCATTTCCCAGGTGCCTCTTCTTTTCTAAAGTCCAGCTTGAGGCTCCATGTTCCAAATTGCCTCTTTCATAATCAGATTTGGCAGACTGTGCTGCAGAAATATTCTGTGTTTTAGTGGACCCTCCACACAGGAAAAACCCAACTTGCATTCCTGAAAAGAGACTGTAATTGAGAGGGGTGCTGCAGCAAGTACAGATGTGCATTATCAAGTATTGACAAATTTCTACAGATTTCTGTTTAGATGCAGAGATAAATGCATCTCTAAAAGGTTAATAAAAGGAAAAGCTGTCACATTTTTAGAAGAGAATCAGCTGTTGCACAGTTTCAGCTTGTCCTGATTATGGGTGAGAAGAATCTCACTATAGTTTCAGAAACTGTCTTGAAGCATTGCAATGTGGTTTTTTTTTTTTCCCCCTCCTTTGTAATTTCCTATCTTTCTGAATAAGCTGCTTCCTCCTATCCCAGAACAGTCAGTGCCACCCCTTAATTTACAGTTAGGAATGCAGACACGAGGGAAGGCGAGGGGATGAAATATGGTGTCAAGTTTGTATCTGCTCACATTTCACACACTAAGGAGACAAGCCCCTTTGGCCAGTTGCCATGGGGAATTTTCTTGCAGAAGTAAGTAAGATAGAACAGAAAGAACTCAGATTCATACTACCCCAGCTGCAGAATGTCATTAAGTCTCAAAGGGTGCTATGTGCATTGTGTGAAAGGAATTTTGTAATCTGGCTGTAACTGTAGTTGCAAAACTATGTTTGAGTTTAAACCTTTATTTTGAACTTTTAATTATTGGCTTGTTTCTTGCATTCTGATTAAAGCATGAATTGTCTTATAAATAGTTTCTATTTTTAAACCAGAAGAAGGTTTAGATTAAATGTTTCAATAGCAGATGAGTGGTTGATTTGTTTTCTTGTTTCTTCCCATGCCAACTTTGATCTAACCTCCATTTCCTAATTCACTTTTTAAGGGTGCTTGAAAAGGGAATTAAATCTACCAGGGCACACAAAATATCATGTGGAAGGCTTTTCATTTTGAAGTGCCATTCCTTATTCAACTTTCTGATCCCAGTAATCTTCAGAAACTTGGACATAGGAGGGGCTGTTT
>WBMY01002796.1:515387-575103 GCA_013397315.1 Donacobius atricapilla | reverse complement strand
TGTTTTTGTTTTGCCTTTTTCCCCCCCCTTAAACATCTAAGAGTTCCACTAGTAGGTTTTTTCTTCAGTTCTTTTTCAGTGTGAGTTACATGAGTTTGGCATCCATGAAGTTGGTGCTGGTATACACAGGAGGAGTCTTTTGCTGTGGCTTCATAGTTTCAGAGGACAAAATAGGTTCCGTTTTGGTGGGGTGTCTTGTGGTGCTAGTACTTCTCTGATTTGGTGAAGGAATGGGGAACATGTATGGCTTTAGTGCTGATCTTGGAAATAAAACCCATTATCTGGATGAAACAAATATCTACTAGAAAAAGGCATTTTTTATGTTGCCATTTAATCAGTTTCTGTGTCTCTGGATTAATACACAATGGCACAACTTACGTTACAGCTTTTCCTTAAATGTTGTAGGTGCCATGACTTGCCTGCAGAGCTGCAGTAATTAACCCCCAGGTTCATACAGAGCTTTAGTGCATCGAGCAGCCCACTTGAGGCTGTTTTCCGTGGGATGGTCTTTGACTCAACCGATCACTAAGACTGCTGTAGTGACTGCAGGGTGCTTGGGTGGCAGTAGGGCAGGAGATATGTCTGCTGACCAAAGCTCTGGGACGTGGGCCCACACAGCTCCCTCAAACCTTCCTCTTGCAGAGCATTATTGCTGGCAGGTCTGACTCAGATTCATCATGTCAGAGGAACCAAGGCTTCCCTTCATCCCATGCTCCCAGTCTCATGTCCCCCATCTATAACGACATCTCGTTAACAAAAAATTCAAGCTAAGCTTTAGACTGCTTTGTACTTTGTGGTCAGCAGGTAAAATTCAGGCTAGAGCCTGCCAGCTCCTAAGCGTCCCGTGTGATGCTTGCTGGCTCCATCAAACTTCCCTGCAACCCAGGGAAAGGGAGGCTAGAAATAAAAATACCACCTGGGTGGGAGGGAGAGCACACGTGTGTGTTTGTGTCATTGCCCATTAGCTCCCCGAGCTGCAGTTTGGTGGACGTGTGCTGAGCACTACGCCAGGAGACAGTACATCCTGCTCCCAGCTCTTTCCCCTGACTATTTTTGTGCTCTCCACAACTGTTATTAAGCAAGACCACAGAGTATATTTACAGCATAAGCAGAAGAGGTCTATGCTGCATTTTAAGGCTGTGAACCGTCAATAACCCACGCTGAAATATAGGGATATGTAATGCCTTTATGCAATCTGAAGAACATGCCCTGGGATAAAAAGGGATGTTGATAATATTTTGTAATGTTTGATCAAACAGATTAGTTTGCCTTTGGACCCATCTCTTCTCCTTTCTTTTAAAATGCTGCCTATAAACTATTTACAGGGTTTATTATCCACATTTCTGATAATAGAGATTTTTATTCCACCTTGGTTTTGGTGCAGCAAGAGTTACATGGGACATCGTAGATTGGGTGCAAAGCAGTAATACAGCAGATTGTTCTACCTAGGCTAACAGAGCCAAGCAAATGGAAATCTTCTGACCTAAGTATGGTGTGTCTGAGACTGGGCTTGGATCTCTGTGCTTGGATCTCTGCTCTCCTGAGAGTGTCTGCTATGTCCCCCTTATTAGAGCTGACAAGCTAAAATATTTCTTCTGGATTTAATTGCTCTTACTATAATACTGGACACTTGTGAAATGGACAAATTTTAAGAATGTTTTTGCCCCAGATTAGAGCTGGTGTTACATCACTGTCTTTGTATGCCTAAAATGCATGATTCTATATATTGCCTATTTCACCAGGATCTGTTGAACTTTAAAGTTAGAAATTTCAATCCTGAGTTATTTCTTATACACAACTAATTGTTATAGCTGAGTGAAAAACTTTTTTTTTTCATTTTTGTAATCCATTTAAGCACCATTTTGCAGTTTTGATGCCCATTTTAAACCCTTTGGATGACATTAGGTAACTGCATTTACTAGACTCAAACTTTTGAAGGATTACATTTCAACGGGGAGATTAGGACAAGGTGGTATGGGTGGGTCACTGCACTTTGTAAATTATGAAGGAGGCAGCTGAGAACAAGAGGGGTTACACAGAGTGCATGCTCAGTACTGTGCTCCTAAGGATGGACATGGGACAGTAACCAGGTGTGCTTCTGGAGTATTTCTGTGCCTGTTCATGCTGTGGCAGTCTCTCTATGGAAATTCCTTGGGCTGTTTAGATCTGTAATACTTCCTTATGGAAGTCAGACTGCCTCCTTTTGAGGATGAAACAGTCAAATTTCTCATTTTTTTTTTTTAACCCAAGATGATATCAGAGTAAGTGATGGGAAAATTTGGCTTTTCATTCCTCATTGTTTTTTAGTTTCATGCCCTTTTGAGTTGTGCTCTTATTTTGTACTGGAGATTACTGTCAACTAAAGCCCAAGGTTTGGAAGAAGAGGGATGGAGGGAAAGAAAGAACTAAATTATCTCTGAATTATTTGAGTACACTTTTAAAACATGGAGTAAGCACTAGGAGAAAGGAAGTTAATGGCCTATTTTTGTGAGATGAGCCAGACAGCAGATTTTGAAGAGTGGAGCTGAAGTGCCCCATAGCAGACAAAGTTATTGCTGAAGAGCCCTGCTTCCTCTTTTGATATTAACCCATTTTAAGAGGTATTTTGTGGGATTTCAATGTGGCGGCTGATGCGGAGTCAAAACGAAGTGAAAATTTCCCCTTACGTTTATGGTGGATGAAAGAGTAGTGTGTCAGGGCTCTGGGGGCAGAGGTGGCTGGATGAGAGCCCCGGGGACGGGCAGCCGGGGGTGATGGAGACCCGCGCTGTGCCCACGGCACCGCTGGGTGCCGGGCCGGGTCTTTCACTGGTGCCATTCCAAGGGAGTCCAGTCACTGCGATGGCACTTGGCTGTCTGCTTCAGCTGCTGCCTTGAGCGTGAGCGGAGCAAGTCAGGGAGCAGCTGCAGGGTGAGGCAGGGGCTGGGCTGAGCAGCACCCAAGTGTGGGTGAGCGGCAGGATGTCCGTCTCGCCTCCTAGGATTGCACAAATGCATGGGGATGAAGACATTTTGTCCAAAACTTTCAGGTTCCTCTTTGATGCTTTGTGTAAGATGCAGGATTCTGAAATCCTGTTTCTTGTCACGCCTCGGTTTTCTTCTCTAAGGAAGAAATAAGCTTGGAGGTGTGTGAAGGAAAGTCTTGACCTATGCCCCACTCCTTCTCTATGAAGTGGTGTGGCTGCGGGCAAGAACCTTCTTCAGGAGGCAGACAAGCTCTGCTCTATGCCCTCTCCACCTTTAACACAGGAGTAGGAATAGCAAATTCCAGTCTCTTCTGCTTTCCTTTCCAGCCACACCCTTTTCCCATTCTTGCAGGAGGGCCAAGCATCAGCCCCTTTGCAGAAATCTGCAGCCTTGCCAGACTCCCCTCTTTCTCCCTCCATCACCTGCCCAGTGTTGCTGCCAAACTTCTGTCATCCTTGCAGAGAGAACAAGTTATTTTTTATCACTGAAGCAGCAGATTTGGGTTTTGCCTGCACACTCATAAAGGTTGCTCTGGCTCTGCTCCTGTCCTGGGTGCACTTCAGAATCTTTACAGGCTCCCCATGTATTGCCAGCTCCATGGGTGGCCTGGAGAAGATGGGTCAGAGTGGGAGTGAGGCGGGCTGCTTGTGCATTGCTAGGAGGGCCCTGACCGTGGTGGGCAAGCCCCCGTGGAGAATCTGCCAGCAGAGTCTCAGCACGATCTCATGCTCAGAGCAATGCGATGCAGAGTCCAGATGTGGGGATGGGATTTAACACTGGCTTTTTCTGCCCTGGCTTGGACTGTCTGTCCTTTGCTCCTTGCAGTCTTCACTGCTAATTTTGAGACCTTGAGATTTTTTTGTCAGTTGAGAAAAGTCAGGGCTCATTTACGTGGAACTTTTTAAACTTTTGCGCTGACACCACTCAGAATGTGTTTAGCTGAATGATGCTTTTTTTTTTACCTCCACCAGGCCCTTTCTTTTGCAGATATGAAACCTTTCATTGTCCCTTTCAAGAAATGCCACAGTGTTATTCAGAGTTGTTAGATTAATGTTGAGAATAAGGATTTTTGATGCGATGCCTTGATATGGATTTGACAACATCCAACAACTTGTGATAACAGTTGCACACAATCCAAAGTGGCTTATTATGTTGGCTGGGAAAGAAAGAGTGGTGATGGTGTCTTGCTTTTCCTGCACCTCAGGAATTAAAGAAACTGGAAAAGGGCTGTATGGATTTTATATAACAACTTAATGTTTTAAACATTTTTCTGTTCGTCTGGAATATGAGCTACCAGTACTTTTGTTGTTGCTGTTGCTAAGTTACATACAAGTGGTTCTTTATGAAGTGACACCCTTAAAAAAGCCTCCACTGTTTTGAAAGATTTTGCTGAGTCTTGTTTTCTCCTTTTCAAAAAATTTATTTAATCCTGCTCCCCTCTTTCCTCCCTGCACTTCCTCCCCAGGGCAAAGGGAGATCATAAAAAAATATTCTGTTATAATAAGTCTAGAAAGAGCAAATGATGGTAATGAAAAAACACAAAGGTTTGGTTTTGGTTGGGACTGATTAGGATTGCTCTGATGTGTTGCAATTTTTGTGCACCCGTCTTTATGCAGATGCATCATCCAGCAGGGTGAATTTTTCACTGTGCATACTAATCTCTTCAGTGAGTGCCAGATCTCTGAAAAGTGCCACAGTTTTTACTCTATAACAACGTGAGTGTTCTAAGTAGATCAACTTTTAGGGAATATTTTTGCTCATTGTGACCGTGGAGAAGTAACTGCTGTTGTAAGGGCTGCCCATTTTAATATGGGGAGTGTTGGCTAGGCTAGCTAAAAGGTCCGACTTCTGCAAATATTTCTGGAGGTAGTGAGCCAAGTTTTGTCCTAGCTAAGCCCACATAACTTCATAGCATTAGTGCTGCAGGAGCAGAGAGTCTGCAAGCAGCCGGTCCCTGTCAGGGGGACAGCAGAGCCAGCCAGAGGAGGCAGAGAGCTCAAAGCATCTTTTCCTCCAGGCACCCACTGTCCCAGCAGCGATGTGAGCTTTTTCCACCTTGTCTTCCAAAAGGTCTGCTGGTAAATAGGGCAATATTCCTGAGTATGTGCCTGCTAAAAATCTTGCGAAAAGTGTGAGAGATGGGCAGGTGATCTGGGCAGCGTCACTGACACACATTGGAGAATGGGCTTGGCGGGGAGCAAAAGCAGGGTGCTGGCTCTCTAAACAAGACTGAATTTGTTTTTTCCATAGCCCTTTGAAATCCTTCTAGGCAGAGGCTTTTAATTGCGATATGCTGTGGAGGAAACTTAAAGCAACTTATGGTTAGGTTACATTTTAAGTTCAAACAGGATATGTATCAAATACCTGGAAGGAAAGTATGACTATTTTGGATTGCAGAGCAGCCCAGATTTTGCATAGAAATGCCATTTCAAAGCTCCAAGGCAGACACAACAGTTTTCCTGAAATAATACCAGCCGTAATCTCTTCAAATATCCCCAAGTGTATTGGCTCACGCATGTTTTAAAATTCTTTCTCAGTTTTGTTATAAAAACTTGCATATTTCTCTTCCCTTCACCATATGAAAATCTTCTAAGAATTTTTTATGAGCTTTTGTAGACTTCAGAATAAGCCCTCTTTCCCCTCCCCTTCCTTACTTTCTAATCCAATTTAGTCAGATAGTTACTTCAAATCCCTTGGAGGCCTGTAGTTTGTTCATTCTCCCACAGTGCTGAGATTTCCCTCCAGCCCAGCTGGCAGGAGTTTTTAGAAATAACAATATCTCAGGGGGAAGGAGCTGAAGATTGAATGGGGTCTTTTGTCCAGGTCTCTATGAAGCCAGATTAATTATGCATTGCAGAACACAGTTTAAAGCTCTGAATTAGGTCCTCATTGCAATGAAAGGAGAGCACAGGCTTGAAAACGGAAAGAATTCCCATTTCTATCAGAGGGACAGACATATAATGACTGAAAGCAGGAAGAATTTTTGAAAATTGCAATTAAACAGTATTTTGTATTTACCACTCTGTAGCAGTTGTCTTAAGCATTTACAAAAGTGATTCTTTGACGTTTTTTCACATGATCACTCCATAGGTGGCTGGACTTTGAGGATTTTCAAGTTTTTTCTGTGTTACTAGGCTACTCTTGAAAGTACTTGAGCTTTGATGAATGAGAGGGTTTTTTTTTTTTTTTCTTTTTTTTTTTTTCCTTTTTGGCCAGCACTTACCTGAATAGAGGTCTTTAAAACCTCAGCAGTACAATTAGCAGTTGGTCAGATGATACTGATGGTACAGCAAAAAAGCAAATGGTTTTCTCCTTTACTTCTGGGGATTTTCTAAAGCTGCCTGACCCAGTGTGATGTGCAATAACAACATTTTTCTTGGTTTTCTAATGCACTTTAATTCCAGTTTGAGGAAAGTAAAACTCTTTCATGGATAATAAGTCCATAATGCTATACAGCTGCCAAATAAAAAGTTGTCCACAGGCATTTGTATTCATAAGGGCTCTTTCTGTCAGTGTGGGAGATTGTGTTTTGATAGGGGATTGAGGCCAAAGAGGGATAAGGAAAAGGTTAGCTATGAAACCTCTTACTCTAGAAAATCTTAGTACTTTTAGATGTGAATAAAATGGGATGGATGGAGTGTGATCAAAATAAACTGATTATTTTCCTTTTTATCATCTCCTTGAAATCCCATGTATGGAATAACATGCTGCAAAATTACTCCACCATAACGAACTCTGCAGTTCAATAATTTTATTTAAAGATTACAAACTATAAACACCCAAAAAGATAGCCAAATGCATTCTTAGAAAGATAGTAGTGTTTTGGGACTAAGTAAATAATTTACTGAATCACACTAGAAAATCTGTAAGTAGAAGCTTAGTGTGGAAGTAATTTGATACACATATTATGCAGGAGAAACATTTTTACAGAGCAAGCACACATTAATGAAAATTAATAATGTGTTTGGTCAGTATCTGAGGCACATGGTTCACCCTAGATTGTTTCCATGTTGCTTCTCTAGATGTGCAAGGAGTTAAATGAGAGCTGTGTTGACCCAAAGCAATTGCTGCTGGCAGGGAGTGCAGGAATGGGCACCTTTGGCAATGGCCTCCTATAGCTTGCCTTGAAGAGGGCAGAGTGAAGGTGGCTGTGTAAGAACATTTCCCAGCTGGTGTGCAGTTAGGGAGAAGCTGCCTGCAACTGGCCTAATCCAGGGTCACCTCAAGTTGCTCTACTTTATGTTGTCAGAATGGGGCTGGTTGAGAGGGAGAGAGTGAGAAGTGCACTGTAACATCTGGCAAAGGCGCATCTAAGGAGTTTACTGCTTCTCTTTACTTCTGCTTTGAGTCTGCTTTGCTCTTTTGCAACAAGAGCTGAAGAGCCTTGTTTTTCTCTTCTCTTTGCTTGTCTGGGAATGAACCAGCTAGAGTTATTAGTACTTCCCAAGTTTTTTTCCAAAATTCAAATTGAAATAAGGTTTCTGCGATTTGAAAGAAATACAAGTGTTTCCTATCATCCTTTCATTTGCAACCATCTATACCAAGGAAGGATGACAATAGCTCCCACAGACTTGAAATGCTTAGTGACAAAATGCTTCAGAGAAGGTAGTGACAAGGCTAGAAATACCCAGGTCATCAGAAGTGTTCTAGCTCTTAATATCTGCTATTTGAACCTTCTCATCACAGGTTTTGGATCCCACGCCAACTCTGTGTCGGTGGTCTCTAGAAAATAACAACAAAAGTCAGGTTTGCCTGGTAACTTGCAGTGTAACAGTAGGGCTCACCATACTAATTACAATGCTGTGTGCAAGAAGTCCTTTCCATGTCATTGATCTTGCAACAAAACCAAAAGTTCTTTCAAAGATAAGAATACATGGATGGCTAGAGCTGTCCAGAGCCTTTCCCAACAAAACATCTCCTGTTATAAAGCTAAACAGAATGAAACAAAATGTATGGCAAAGGGTCAGCTTTGATCTGCCGATAGAGGTGAAAAAAGGCTTGCTGAGGAAATGGGCCTCCTTTTAAGGAAACTCTTCTAATGCTCTGCAACACAGCCTGCCCTGTGCCAGTCTGCTTGGGAGCTGCTGGAGTTAAGAACCTGGGAGCCTCACCTGGAGCCAGGAGGTCTCAGGGCTTCCAGGTCTCTGCTGGTGAGTCTGGAGGCTTGGTCTTACCTTCCTGGGGCCACAGGATAGTTGGGCTCCCAGCTGCTGGGCTGAGAGCAATAGAAAGGATTTCACAGCCTTCCAGAAGAGTGTGTTGCTTGGTGAATCTCAGTTTGAAAGTCTGTGCATGAGAGAAGCATTTTCATTAAAATAAAAATAAGTATATTAATCCTTCTGCCTTGAACTTAGCGTTAATAAAAACAGGAAAGATGATGAAGTTAATGCCAGGGCTAGAAGTACGGTGTCAGATTTTAACCTATGCATGCTCATTATCTAAACATTCTGAACAATCCTGTCAAAAACACTCAAGTGATATTTAATTTATTTAATTCCTTTCCTCCTTAGACTTCAGCTCCTACACATTTGGAGAAATTTTGAGTTTTCCAGCAGAAGATCAGATCTGTTTTAGGGTTCATAAAAATATTTCTTAAAAAAATTAACTCTTTATTTTGGAAACCCTCTTCATCTAGTTTGAATTTCTGTTCAGATGTCTTCCCCATCATTCTTCTTGTTGTCAAATGAAAAGGAAAACTAAGTAGAAAACCCTTTTAATGTCTGAAAGTGACCAATGTAAATCCTTAATATCAGTAATGTTAAAGACAAGAATTCTGTACATTAAAATTACACAAAAGCAGCAGACCAGCATTGTCATGAGGACTGATACATGGTTGTCTCTGTTAGTGGGAGATAAGGGAAGTTTATAATAGTAATTTTTTTCCTCCTCTTTCTGAGTGGAACTTGAAATTATTTCCCTGAACCCTACCAGGACAGTTTCAGGTGATCTAAAAATGCTGAATTTTGTCTAGTTTTACTGTAAAATCTGGGATCTTCAACACTTGAAAAGCTAACATATCCTTATTTGTGGAAGTAGAGGCTTAGCTGCAGTTCAGCCGTTTTGGCCCAAATAATCCTTGTGTCTTAGCTGGAGTATTTGCTTTTATGTCAAGAAGCATGCTGCTGCCACTCAAACCTTTCAGGTTTGTTGGTTGGTTGGTTGGTTGGTTTTGTTGGTTTTTTTTGGTTGGGTTTTCTGGGGGTTTTTTCTGTGTGTGTGTGTGTGTGTGTGGTGGTTTTTTTTCCTCTGCGAGAGTTTTATGCATTTTGCTCTTACTGGACTACTTTAGTTTCTGAGTTCTGCATATGTGCAGTTGTAAAGAAATCAAATATTACAGCTGGAAACTGTGAGATCAGCCTTGTCACTGCTCTGGCCTCTCATTTACCATGAAAACAAAAACAGTTCTCTTCTCATGTCTGCCAGCAGGAAGGGGGTGGGGAGGCAAGCAGAAAGGCAGAGGAAAGTTTTTTCTTCAAAAAGGAAGAAGGTCAACTATTCTGGGAAACCAAAAGCTCTCAGTAATTAGGAAAATTCTCTTCTCTGCTCAGTGATTAGAGAAGTCTGCAGGCAAGCAGCAATTGCTGCAAACAGTAGAGTCTTGAAGATGGACAAGAGGTAAATGCATCCCTTTGCCTTTGCAGAAACATGTCTTTGAAGAGGATGAAGGGAATAATGCAACAAATTTTGCTGTGCCAACAGTTAAATTTTGACACAGAATCTATAAATCTCTGTGCTGGGTAAATAAATTTTTCAGGTACAGTCAGTCAGCTGATGTGCTGAAGGCAAGGACTGCGTGACCGATTTCTACCTGCTGCTTTTGACGTCTCTGTGGGACTCACTGTGTTTCTTAAGGCTTTATCCACCTAAGTTAGGAAAAGAAACAGACCTTGGAGAAACTCTTACCCACAAGATGCAAAACAACAAACAATTTTAATTCAAAACTTGAAAAAATGAAATTCTAAAGCTGGGAAATGCTGTTATTGCCTGAAGAAACTGCAGAATAACTTTTTAATGAGGCTTTGTTTTGGAGCCCTTGAGTTAGCCCCACGTCTTACGATGAGTTCAGTGTCTCTGCACTCTTCTGGCAAGCAGACCCGCAAAGGAGTCCACACAGAAAATTGCAGACATGTTCCTCATTATTTTGCTGAATGTGTTTGTGAGTGTCCTTAATTTCTGTAGGTTTCGTGTCATTCCAATCAATAGTTAGAAAACTAGTACAGGGTAGAATCTGAAAAGCATACTTCTGAAATTATTAAGTCACCTGGTCTTCTGTTCTGCTAGTTTTCATGCAATGAAAATTCCCTCATATTTTTAAGACATTTTCCCAAAGTCTGATGCATTTTGTTCAATTGTTTTTTCTCTATAGATGCATTACTTTTCTCTGCCTAGAGCTGTAATTTTCTCCCTTCATTCTTGGTGTTTACATTGCAAATACTACCAGTCTGCTGTTTACAGTCCTTTCCCTAAGACCTCTTAGATGTGCTATACATACGTTTGTACAGAAAATTAAATGGTCATCTATTGCAAAGCATTGCTTGGCTCAGAAACCGTTAGTTTTCTTCATATAGTTCTGGTAATCTGATGCTCAGCTGACTCTAGTGTTCCATGTAGGATCATATGGGAACTGTATTAACTGTTAAAATCTCCAGTCTGCACTATCTCCAGATGCATATGTGCCTTCCACACAGAGTTGTATTGATCTTTGCAGCTGTGTTGCAAGCTGTTGTTTATTGCCTGTCTGCAATCCCTCCTAGGTGTCCTTTGTTCTTAATTCCTTGAGTTTTTCATCTGACTGTGGACATACGTGAGGACATTCTTCCAGATGGAGTCAACCTTTGTGCAGTCTTCTAGAGGCTGTGCCTCTTTTTTGTTAGTAGTGTCTGTGGAAAGAATGTTTCCACTTCCCCCTATCCTTTAGGAAGAACTATAACACAGAATGAATTTGGCTTTCCTTTTCTCCATACTTTCAGTGAGGGTTCAGCAGAATATCTAGTAAAGAGATTCAGATCATTCTGCTCAAAGTACCTTTCCACTGGTTGCCAGAACTGTGTGTGTCAATGTAGGTACATCCTGGAAGGCAGCGAGTCCACAGCACCAGGAGGGACTTCATAGCCTTTGTCTTAACTGGAGCTCCTCCTGCATCATTCATGATTTTCTTAGCTACCGTAGTAACTATTTCCTTTCCCTATCTCAAAGATAAAGTAATTTCTACTCAGACTGTACTCTGATTGAGCTTTGTGGTGTTCTCTCTGTTTCCCTGCAATACTGTGCCTGTTCACTGGCTTTACAGGCAGCTAATTCTGTATTTGGAGAGGAACACAGTGAGGAAGGGCCAGAAAGAATCCTGAGAAAAAGATCCCTTCCTGGTGTTGGGTGTGCACAGTCTTCTCAGGCCATATCTGTAGTAGCCTTTTCTTCTCTGATTGTTATTGTTATAACTTCTGTTTCAGACATAGTGTTAAGTGAAAGATTTCTTTTGCTACTGGTTTTGTTACAACCTTTCCAACCTTTTCAGACTGTGTTGAGATAATATTTGCAGCATCATTTTGTTAAAAGTTGTTTTTATGTTTTATTGTTTTCATTATTAAAAATTCACGTGTCTTCTGTAGCATTTTGTTGCCAATAGTAGCATGGAATGGAGGGGGCAAAAGAAGTATTTGGGAGATCTGATGTATCCATCTCCTGAGATGGCTGTTTCATTTCTGTCAGGTCTCTTTGAGATCACATACCCTCACTGCAGAGAGTTAGAAGGCTTTGAATGCTACTGGGAGGGAAAGAGGAGGGGGAGATTTTGGCCAACAGTCAGAAAGTTGCCTCAGGTCTTTCATCTGACAATGCTTGTGCCTCTCCTGTGCTGATCACAAGATTGTTGGATTATCTAGGAAGACAATTAATGAGGCTGATACTAGCCACAAAATTTTCTGCCACATGTTGAGATTACCGTGCATTTGTCTTTTCCTACATAATGTGTTTAAATTGCCAGCTAACTGGGATGCATAATTATTCTGCTTTAAGATAATTCTCTTATTTTTGAGTGTCTTTGTGGCTGAGACTGGTACTTTCTGTATCTAGGAGTACTAGTGGACAGAATACTGCCCTGGAGTACTAGGAGTACTACTGGAAGGCCCTGGAGAAGATCTAGCCAAAGATTCAAAAATGGATATTACTATAACCCAAAACATTTATTCTTTCATTGCCCATCCTCTCTTCTCAGATGTCATCCTATGAATGCAGCCTGTGCTCCTATGACACATCAAAAAACCCCAGTGAAGCTGCCCAACAAATATTTGTTCACAGTAGGTGCATGATTCATGAGGTGGTGTTCTGCCAGCATACGGACATGGTTTTTTGTTCCATTTATTATTAACTACTTGGAATCTTATAAACTTCTCTAATATTGCATTTCTGCAGTGTTTATTTTGGAGGATACAGATTTTCCTTTGTTTTAGATGCTATAAACAATGCAATGTCATGAATCACTATGCCATTGGGACCGGTATAGTTTTTAATAGAAGTCACTGGCATCCATAATTTTTTTTTCTCACTCATGGGTGGAGAGTCAGTGTGAATTTTCTTACCGTGGCCTAGGAAGGCTCATGGTGTAAGTCTAAGCCCAATCGTAAGTGGAGTTCCAAGTAGTAAATGTAAAATGCATTTTACCTACATGGTCTAAATTTGACTTAGATGCCCATGAGTCATTTTCTTTTTTAGCTTTATTTTTTCATTAATAGAAAAAACCTGCATCAGAGAGTGATTCATCTGAATTATGTAAACTACTTAAATTAGGATGGAATAATTCATCTCTGGTAGCCCCTAATTTTTTTCTGATGAACAGAGTGCAGGAATCCTAGATGAGATTTAGAGGCTATACCCAGCTTTACATAGGTAAAAGCAGATGGGATGAATCTGCCAACAAAGACAGCTGTAGCATTCACACAAATATCAACTCTACTACTCAAATACCTCCTACTACTCTGACATGGAGTGAGATTTTAAGAGGAATGAACTGCCATATACTACTGACATGCTTTTTAGCATGTATTTCTGAGGAATGTAGAAGGATTTAATTAAAGATATGGCTCAGAATGAAAAATAAGTCTTCTTGATTCAACAGAAGTACAAACACAACTATGCCTTATAACTCATTGGCTAATTACACAAAATTATTGTGATTGACTTGGAAAATAGAATAACATATGGCCACGAATCTGGTGATAGTTCCTGTATTGCTGCTTTCAGAAGGTGCAGAAGCCTCAGTTTTGGAGACACTTTAGGGAAAATTTCAGTTTTAGAAAACAGGACTGAAACTTTACCAGGGAATGGGAGGTTGCTGTGCTGTGCATCTGCCCTGATGAAAATCATTGTGGTGAACCTTAATGTACGGTGCTGAAAAACTGAGTGGAGCAAACTGGTGAAAGTGGCTATTTTCACTACTTTCATAACAGTGCTTTCCACTAGTCACCCAGCTTTCTGAAATCCATTATCTTTTTTGGCTGTAGGGCAATGCATTCTGAAATTGAAGTTAGACCTTACGAATGTGTTCTAATCATGTTTTGATGATTAGGTACTGAAATAAATTATCTTCCTTCAGTAACAATTTTATTAAGGGTTTATTTCAGAACATTTTTTTTCCACTCTGGTTTATGAGGCATAACTTGCCTTCTTACTCATGTGAACATCTAAGTTGGTTAATTTCTGTTTTGCATAGGAGTATTTTAAAAGTGCAAATGGTCTCGTTCTCTTCTCACTTCAGAGTAATGCTGACTGATTTCTGTTTGGAGGTAGTGCCAATGCCACTAGGCCCAGGAACATCATCATAGGCCTTGTTCAAATTTAGGCAAATTCAAGCATACCAGGCAAGATTTCAAGTATTGGCTAACATCATATTATAACTCTTGCAGCTAATCAAAAAATTTGTTCAAAGTTCACTCCAGAACTTGTATTTGGGACTTGAAAAACTTGTTGGTCATACTCAATAACTGTGTTTTTTGCATTTTCTTTCGCATTACAAAGATAAAAAAATCTTTAGCAAATTGTTTTATATAGATTCATTGGCATTGTTTTGCAAAGCATGTACAACATAATGAGTTATTGAGATTTTAAAGTTTAATACACTGGAGGAAGAAAAGAAACCAAATTATATAAGACCTTGGAGCAATAAATATTTTATTTTGCTTATGGTGTGATGTTCAATGACTGTAAGTTCAAACAAACCAGGATTCCTATTCTTTGCTTATGCAGCTGCTGCTTTCACATGTTTCATTCTCAATGCTTTTTCATGAAGCAGCAAGCTGACACTTGCCACGTTTTCAGTTCAGTTTTCCCAGAGCTCTAGATTGGAATTACATAGTCTATGAACAGTATTTAAATCTGTGCGCTAGGTTTGATTTCTGTAGGCACAGGTCCAAAATCAGTATAGCTCTGTGTTGTTTTAATTTGAAAAAATGCAAAGCATTTTTAAGAGAGGTTGGTACCGTTAGCCCTGTTTTACAGATATAAAAACTGAAGCAGGTCTTTTATAGCCCTGTGACCTGCAGTCAGTTTAAAGAGTGTTGCCTGGTTTTCACTGGGTACTCATGGAAACAGGACTTACGAGGTTTTTGAAGTGGTTGTGGGATTTGAGGTCTGACTCATGATAGGCAGTTATTGTGTTTTGTTTAATTTCTAAGGTATTATAACTAGATCTTAAACCTGTAGCACTTGACTGCTGTTGCTGATTCTGTCATTGGCTTGGGAAGAGTGTCAATCTTTCTGTGCCTCAAAGTGGTATAAATTAATTGATGTTAGCTTCACAGTGCAAGAATTAACTAATGTTTGGAGCTACTAAAGTGAAAAGAACCTTGATTATCATTTATTCATCCATGTTTAATATTAGTAACTTTCAGTGTTCTTTCTACTGAAACAAAGGGTAATCTTCCTCCACACATACAGCTTGAGACTTCTTAGACCACAAATGGGGCAGAAGTACTTGTGATCTTTGGCTAACAGAATGAAGACTGAATTTTTAAAAACAAACTGTGCCTGATAACTTTGATTCCCTTCTTTCAAGGATCCATCCTTTCAACTCGAGGAAACTAGAATTGACAAATAAACAAAATCCCTGAAATTTAAGGTAAAATGAAGAGAAAATTCTTTGTAAATGTAAGGTAATTATTTGAAAATTAACGTTGTCTGATAGAATAATAGAACTCCTGTTACTGTTTTAGAAATAACTTTTATATTCTTCAGTTTTCATCTCCTTTATTTCAAGACAGGTGATGAAATGCATTGAGATTTACATATGGAAATTTTATCAATCTAATTGTGCTTTGAAGGTTCCTATCAGTACACTTTTCCAGTACCTTACAAATCCTTACTTTAAAATTAAATACTTTTTGCCCAGATATCCTGACTCTAAGTGTCTGTGTTGAAGTCCGCTGAAGGACATGGGAATCTTCAGTGATTGTCATGGATCAAACCTTTTTGTTACTTACCTAATGACTAATATTTATACATTCATGTACTGGCATAAAACTCCCAATGAATCCAGATTGAAAGAGCTGTCCTGCATTATTTCCTCTTTATGCACTCTAATTAGAGCCCTTAAATTTTTACATGCTCTTATCCATGTGCCAGATTGATTTTAATGCTATAAAAGTGGTAGAGTGGCTGCAAAAGAAATTCCTCACTCAGGAAGTCACCCAATAATTATTTCTGTGAAAAATTGCAGAATATTCCTGAAAAGTGCTCAAAATTATTCCATCAGGAATAAACACATTTCTGAGAGAAAGATTGCTCTGAAATGTAGGTCTTTACTTTCGAAATTCAGTCAGAAAAGCTATTCTATCAATAGTGCATTGTGATGAATATATTTTGATTGTAAACCTAGTGTTTCTTTTGCACTTCTCTAAGAAATTAGGTTTTTCCGAGTGACAAGCAAAGAAAAACAGCTTGTTTCATCGGTATGGGAGGGGCAAAACTATGTTTCCTCCTCTATTTTTCTTTTCATTAGCAAAAGCCAATGAAGGTGCTTAGGGAAGAGACCCCTTAAGAAAAAAGCAGAGATCATTGTGAGGGAGAGAGGAGTGAAGGAAAGCACAAAGTGCTGCCATTGGAGAGGGCCAAGACAGCTGAATCAGGGTGATACAGACTTTTCATTATCAGACACAATTGCTCCAGCAAGAACAGCATGGGAGTTCATGAAATGTTTTTGAACTCGGATTCCTGATAGGAGCTCATTACATAACTTGTGCTTTGTGAGTGCTGGCAACCGGCAACCTACAGAAAGACACAGCCAGAAGCAATGTGCTCAGCTGCTTGCTTTTTTAAAAAAATCACCTATATCTGGGCCAAGCATTAAACAGACAAGCCTATCTTTACCCTTCCCCCTGCCCCCTTCATCAACAGAAGCCTGGTTTTCATCACAGATTAATAAATGAAACCTTCTATCATTTTTCTCTGCTTCCCACAGCTTTTTGGTAGGAGTTAACAATGCTGCAAGTCAACATTGCCTCAGTGCTTGAAATGTCTTTGCATGTTTATTCACTTGAAAGAGTTGTGGCGATGGGATTAGAGAAAGTCTTTTAATCCGTCAGTGCGTACAACCTCAAAAACTTTGGGATGGTTTTGATCACATTTGGTTTGACAAAAATCTGTTGGGGAACTGTTTTGCTTATTGTCTTCTATATTTATAATCACTTTTTAAAAAAGAGCCTATGTTATATATTCAACTGTCTCCTGAAGTGATTATTTGTATCATATGCTGTTAAGGAAATATGTCTGAATGCTGAGGAATTCCAATTAAGCAGGCTCAGCTGGAACAAATAGCCGTAGGATTTCACAATACTGTTCTGAAATTATTGGCAGGCCCAGAAGCTGGGGAAATTCTTGAATTTTGGGGTTTTACCATGGTGGACATAACCACTAAATCTTACTTGTTTTAAAATCAATGGGTTTGTAGACCATGAGATTTCACAATTCCTGTCAGTGGTTGTTCCTCTTCTTACTTTCTCTTCCATCTGCCCTAAAAAAAGATGAAATTTTAGCCAAGTAAGCAGAAACTCTTCCACATTTCTAAGTGTTTATGGGACTAAACACCATAGAATTTCCTTGGGTTCTGATTGGTTATTTATGAGAAAAAAACTTTGGTTATTTTCCTTGGAGGTAGAGGAAATTCTGTTGAGCCCTTGAGGGGAACTGCATTGCAGCTATTTACTGGATCTGTGAAAATTTAACAGTAAAATCACCTATTAAGTTCTGCTGTAATATATCATTTTCTGTGTAGCATGCTCATCAAAAAACAAGTTAAAACTTTTCTGTGTTGTGTAACTCTAATTTGCTGTTTATATCATAAACACTTCTCTGTTTTGCTTTCCAAGGGCCATCATTCCCTGCCTGCCTAATCTACTGTTGCTAACAAAAGTGACAGTAACAAACCAGGGAGGAACAGCCTTCTCTGGCCCTTTGTTTTCACTCTGGGTGAACACATGTATTTTTTCCCCTTTGCCTTTCCTCTCTTTTCCTTTTCAGAGAAAGGAAACCATTTTTATGTTGTACTAAGGAAAAGTGATTGAAAAGTGGAAGCCCATACTTTTCTCTTCAGCAAGCGGAGATCTGTTTTCAGTCTGATGTTTGGTGAAAGGAAGCTTCAGAGCTGCAGGCCAGCTGCCAGGAATGTCTGATTTCCTTTCCACCCACTCCTATGATCCTCCCTTTTGGCAGTGATTACCAATGACCACAGCTGTCATGCTAGGTCATGGTAAGCTGTCAAGCAAGGTAGTACATGAGATATATGAGGCCCAGTCCTTGATCTGAAGAACAAGATCTTAAATTGAATCTGGTATCAGCCAGCATGTGAACATACCACAGCAAGATGCGCTGGGCTGACGTCAACTTGTTGTTCCGGTTCCTTTAGGAGATGGGCAACCTTTACACAGCTCATGATATCCTGAAGCATGAGGAGGGGTTGTAATTTAGTCAGAGCAGACGATAATCAGGAATAGGCAAGTCCTTCCAGCCAGCTGAAATGAGAAATAAGCACTTTGCGCGGCTCTCACCCAATAAGTATGTAATAATAGGGGCCAAACTCCGTAATCAGTGATCAGAACAACAGCATTCAGGAGGTTGTGCTGCATACAGCACTGTGTGGGTGACCAGCTGTTGACATTATGGATGTGACTGAAAATCAGCACAGAATTGCAGACTTCAGAAAATGATGGATACTTTTGTCAGGGACATAACTTCTATAAATAGGACTTGCACTCTTCATAGGGCAGTATTTTGTTAAGCTTGATGTGTTCAGTGCCAAGTGCATAAATGTGTTCTGAAGAGGTAATATTTTACTACAATTTGTGCTATTAAGCTGGGTTCAGAATGCACTTTTTGCTGTAGCATCTGTTCTTCTAGTAGCATATTTAATAACGTGACTAAAATCCATTAGGTGTTTGCTCTGTATGCCTTCCTCCAGAGGGGGAGGCATTTGAGATGAAGTGTTTGTTTTTAAAACATAAAAGAAAAGGTTGCTTTCTGTTTCCCAGAGAAAAAAGGTCAACACTAGAGGGACAGAAGGTCATAAATGCTGTGATTGTCCATTGTTTTTGTGGAAGTTTATTGCTGCTTTAGGCTGGCACAGCCAAGGAACTTGCCATCAAAATAGCCTCAGGGTATGTGTACGTAGGTGATACTGATTTCCTTTGGTTCTCATTTAAAATGACAGGGTTCAATACCTGTGGTCCTGCTCCAGTTGGAGGATGATCACCTTAGCGAGTTCCATGTGAATTTCATTTGATATGATTTACTTCAGAACAGCAAACAATATCAGTCCTTTTGCTCTTTGTTCTCACAAAACACCTATGGCCTTGGAACAAATCTTACAGAAAATTGAATTTGACTTTATTAAGCTCTTACACAAGGTTGGTAGAAAATTCCAGGAACCCTCTGGACAAGAGCCAGTTTCTTTACTGATTTCTGCTAGCCAAAAAAGGCAACTAATGACTACTTTCACAAGGCTGGGGAATCCACAGCTACAACTAAGAAGGGTAAAAAAAAATGTCATAAATAAACAAGTCCGTCCACAAACCCTTCCTCAGGAAACCAGCATGGGAAGCACAGATATTTAAACTGACAATCCAGCATGTTTTGCCAAAGAGAGACTTTCCAAAACAGCTGTAGAAATGGTTGCAGTTTCCTTGAATGTCCCTTTTAATAGCATTATAGCCTGAACTGTTTATATGTTAATCCAATTGCTTTCTTGCTGTCAGCTGTATTTATTGCCATTGCATAAAGTTGTTAAACTTCTTAAGTAACCCTTGAGAGGGAGTGACAGGCTTCAATAAATGCTGCTGTCCATGAACCCAGTTACCTTCCAGTCTCTGTTCTCTCAGGTACAGTCAGTTTCGAGGCTGGGACAGAAGCTGCTGTTTGGTCTCTCTGCAGGATACCACATTTGCTTCATTTGTTCAGAAAGCTTTTCATAACTGTCCCATGTCTGGAGCACTCAGGAGTGAATATGCTTCCTCTCTTTGAATAATGGCTGAACTCCCCATGGAAGAGGAGTTATTTAAATAACTGTGTTGCCATGTAGAGTATGTCATGATTTCAATCCTCAGAGTCCCCAAGCTATCTGAGCACATATTTATAATCAGCTTGGTGGATGGTCTCTCTGGCTATTTATCAGCTGTGAGTCTGTGTTTCCATTTTACAAGTGCAACTCTATAACTTAAGAATATGGTATGTCCTGTTGTTAGCAGAGTTCTAAATTTTTTTTTTTTGTCTCCAGGAACAGAAAGTTCTCAGCATAGGTCAAACCTTCTTTCTGTAAAAATGCACGTATACTTTTTTCTTTGCTTTGCTGACTTGGACTGTGGGACCTAGTTGCTGAGACGCAAAAGGATTTCTGTGTCTGGCCCTCACTGCTGTGTTAGAGGGTTTAGCTCTAAATATATTTGGAACTAGCAGGACCTGTGTCCATACTGTTGAACTCTTCTACACTCAAAACTCCCAATTTGACTTTTGGAAGCAGTCTCTGGCCTATGCTAAGTAATTTCTGAGCTGTGTTTAGGAATTATATGCAACCTGGCGCTCTCCCAAATGCTAGCTGACCAACACTACATCTGTGTCAGGGCTGCTCCACCACTTTGATAGGAAAGACATTTGACATTGCTTAATCCACAAGTTTATGTAGTTCATAGCAATAAATGGGCTCATCTGTGCTGGGTAAAGGAAAGATTCAAGCCCCTTAAGTGAGACTCAGATGCTTAAATTTCAGTTCAGGTTGAAAGTTTGCAAGGCTATCTGTAGTCATCATGGCTTCTGAAAGCACAGAGACACAATTTTGTAAATAATTTAAGTACTATTTAAAGTACTTAAGTACTCAGAAGTAATAGCATTTTGGCAAGACTGAACGCCCTGGCATGGTGAAAGCACCATCAGAAGTCACAAAATGGGCTTCCCTGATTTGACATCTCCTGAAAGTTTGGGTTTGGGAGTTCTGTTCATGGTGACAGAGGTGGTTTGAGCACAGAAATGAGCAGCTGTGGCTGCTTCCGTTTAGAAGTGTGGATAGTGCTGGTGGTGCAACACTGAGCTGTGCATCAGAGCTGCCACCCAAGTGTTCAGAGCTGTATCTTTCACCTCAGACAAGAACAACTGAGGCTTACCTGGAAGTACTGTGCGGTTTTCTGCTGAGTGAGGTACATATGGACTTGGGATCCTAAGGACACTGTAGGTGTAAGGTTCTGATTGCCTGTTTCCTTCAGAAGTCTTCTGTCCTCTGTGCTAAAGCTTAAGGTGAATGCTGTTATTAACACTTTTTTTTTGGAACAAAGAAGTGAGCTTGAACTAAACATCCTCACACAAAGGTGTGTGTGAAGGCCCTGAACACTTAAAGGGTTAATAAGTATTTCCTGTGACAAGCAGTGAGTTTAAAGATGTGTGGCTTAGAGAAATGATGATTTCCTGACACGCTCCTCCGTTTAGTGTTTCCTTCAGCAGCTTGACCAGCTGAGTCAGCCCCTGGCTGCTGGGAATCCCATCTCCATTGCACCTGTGTAATCTCATAGGTGTTGCCACCTGGGCTGAGATTTGCCAGCCTGCCCTGGCAGCCCGGCCCGGCAGCAGAAGTGAACATAACTGACAGTGAGTCCCTTGGAAATGCAGGCAGCACTGACCCAGGGAAAATGAGGCCAGGTTTCTGGTGTCCTCAGTAGTGCCTGGACCATGAGGCTGTATGCTCCAGGGTACATCTTGCTGCTGTAAATAAAAATGGTGCTTTGAAGTGACGATGTTTTTCTCTGTCTCTGATGAACTTGTGCTCGCAAATAAGGAAATTCCAGAAAAACGCTGCAGAGACCTTCAAGTTCTCCATCTATTGATCTTGCATGAGAATCACCCACCCCTTGCAGCAAAACTCTGAATTTTACTTGTTTTGTCAGCCAGCCTTCCCCATTAAACTGAGCTATATTTGCATCTCGTATTTATTACTGGATAACCATCAAACAACTGCTTCAAAATAGGCTTTGGACTAAGACTACTCTATTGGTCAAAGCTTATATCCTGTTGTCACCAGTAACTCCAGTAAGTACCAGAGAATACTGAAGACACACTTTTTAGAGGCTGTAAACTGACTTGTGTTAGGTAATTGGAAATGAGAATCAATACTCAGTTTTGAAAGTTTAGATTTACAGTTTTAAAAGAAATCTTCCCATTTCCAGAAAAATATTTTATGTGGAAGGAGTCTTCACTAAAAATGTGTTTAAGAACATCAGAAACTGAACTGTGGATGTGAAATGTGAATTGACTTTTTAAGGATGTGCTAAAAGATTGAAGAAAAAGACCAACTGTTAAAAGTACATAAAATTCTACTTCTTTGCTATCCAAATAGGAATTTAACTGAAGTGAAATGGACATAAATTTCTGTTCAGACCTACTTCAGCTGGTTCACATCCTATCCTACCTGGGATAGGACAACAACCAGATTACAGAGAAAATAATTTAACACTTTGTGAAGAAAAGAGTTCTGCTAGGATGAAGGACTGAATTAGAAATGACTGTATTCCTCATGCAGGAGTCATCAGTCATGAAGTTTTATTTTTTGTGCGTGCTCTCAAGAGACCAGGCAGATCTAATCTGTGAGGAGCTGACTGCTGACTCAGGCTGCTGCGGGAAGGCGTCGAAGGACAGCCAGGGAAATCTCTGACCTTCACTTTGCCACTGACTGTCACTTGGGGTTTTCCTGCCTGGAAAAGTGGCAGTGGGTTGGGGTAGCTGGGGAGGAAACAGAGACCAGAACCATTGACCTCAATCTAAACAGAATACAGAAAAAGACAATAAACTCCAGGAGGAAAAAAACAGGATTGATTTACCTAGGAGGAAGTGAGAATATTAAATTCTTTCAAGTAACTTCAGGAGGTGTAATAGAGGAAATCTATTGAAAACACACAGAGTAGACATGTGTCTCTAGCCAGGGATTCCTATGGCACACAGAAGTGATAGATATATACTATATAACTAATATTTTACAACTGATTAAACCTGTGAATACTGTGGGATTATTGCAGAGAGTGAGAGACCTTTGTGGAGTCACTCCTCTTTAAAAAATATGGGAAGGCTGAATTTAAACAGTGGGCAAGTTGTAAATAGTAACTTAGAGAATCACACACTGAACAGAAATTCTTTGTTTCTTTTCCCATTACAGTATTATATTACATTGACTCTGGTTTCCATGTACCAGAAGCATATATTGTATTCTTATCGTATCCTTAGGTTCTTAGGTACAGAGATCAATTAACATATGTCAAGAGAAGTTCTTACACTCCAACTGCACTTGGCTGACTAACAGCACCTACCTATATGGAGAGAAGAAAGCACCAGAATTTTGGAATTGTGTCCTGTCTGATGATGAGAATGAAATAATGGAAAGTATTCTCTTTCTCTCCAGTCTATTGAGTTTGATGTTTTTATAAATCTTAACCTAGACTACATTTTCATATATTTTGAACATGAAGAAAATACTATTTCTGTCTTCTATAAAATACACGTTTATTGAGAAGGAAGCTAGAAAACCGTGTTTAGAGTAATTCCTTCTATGACAGAGAGATGAAAAGAACCAACTTGTTCCCCACAGCTCCACAAGCTAAACTGTGACAGCATAATTTTATAATTAAAGTGGAAATAAATTTACTCCTTTGTCTCGGTTGATGCCATATTGCCAGGTAATTGCAATCCTTTTTGTTTGTGTGCCTAGGACATTGTGTTCAGGCTCAGTGCTTTGAAAGAAAATCCACTAAAAATCTATTTTGCAATATTGAAAGTAGTTCTTATTTCAAGGAAAAGAATGAATTTTGTCAAATCAACAGTTATGACTAAGTGGGCCCAAGTACAAGACAAACGGAATAAAATGGTACGGTTGTAAAACAATTTTTTTCCCAAAGTACCTTGAGAAAAAGTTTCCTCAGAATCTACCCTGTAGCATATGAGTAAAGGAAAAACATACCTACTACTTACTATGAGGGTGTCTCATCATACCATACTTTAGCATACCTTTTCTTTATTCCCTATATTAATGTTATAAATGACTGAATGTGTGGAAATAAACCTTACTATATCAGTATAATTAAATATATCATTTCCTTAATGCTAACTGTGTCGAACAATGGCTTGGTAAAAGAATCACTGCTAGGTTTAATGCTCTGTTGGCTGGCCCAGAATGAAAGTGCAATTTAACATTTTATTTATTGCTTGTTCATTATATATCATCAAGGCTTCATGATGTGTTTGGACAGCCTAGTTCTCATTCTCATAATTAAGGAATTCCTGGGTGCAGGAATACTTCTGGGAAAGCAGCAGAATTAGATCAGTAGAGGAGATTTGATTTATGTGAGCAATTCTCTCTCTGATATTGCATGTCTCCAGTCTTAATTTAGGAAGATCATGATATCAAATGCATAGGGATTTTGTAAGAAGTGCTTCAGATTCAGGTGCATTGTGGATTTAATTTCTCTAAGCAGTTTGCTGCCCTTCTAATATCTTTAGAGTTGTGTTAGTCCATTTGTAGGGTCTAGTGAGTGGTTAAAACTAACTTTCTGAAAATGTGCAGATCACAAGTGCTAGTATGACCAATTCAAAAGTCTTTGGAAGGTTCTCTTTAGAGAATATAAAGTTATTTTTTCACCTCTGAATTATCTTGACTCTAAGTCTTCATTCAAATGAGCACCAGCTGGTAGGAATATTTCTGTAATTGCAGAGTGACATAATAAATAGGGCTGAGAAATTTCTAAAGCTGTTTCTGATCCATTTTAGATGGGCACTCTGGCAGCATTTGCTGTATAAGGGAGTCTTTATCAGCCAATGGCAGGCTCAGCTGTAGCAGTGTGGCAGACCTGTGGTTATATACTGAGGGCAAAGAGCCTTTGGAAAAGTCATGCTCCAGCAGGCCTTGTTCCCTACAGTAGGATCTGCGAGGATAGGGGGAGAAGGTTTGGTGGTGTGTCTGGCTTAAGAAATACACAAATCAATATACAAAAAGAAACTTTATATGCTGTTAGCTGGTGTCTACTTCCAGTAAGAAGAAATGAGAAAGTAGGGGTACATGTCAAGCCTCCTGGCAGACTTTTGTGTTTGTCTTTCATGCTGTGCAGGTAGAAATACATAACCTTAATATGTCATTTGTATGTTTTCAACCTACTCTGTATTTCAAATGGTAAATGAAGAATCGTGTTACAGGCAAATTCTGGAGAAGATAAAAACAAGACAAGCAAACACTAGAGGTGAGCCAGGTAGAGGATCTCATATTATGGGGTTGAGAACCTTCTGCAGACACAGAGCTGGAGCTGTGGGTTGGGTACTGTGTACATGACCAAAACTTCCAGTATTATTTTATTCTTCTTTAAACCGCCAGCACTGCTGAACAAACTGCATGGAGTACATTCACTTTTATTTTTGGTTGTTTTAACTTTTTCCTTTAGATAATCTAAAATTAAATACTCTGTGGATTCAGTGACAAAAGCTCAAATAGCCATGTATGTAAGAGAAACTTCCTCGTAAACTGAGCATCCCACTGCCACAGAGCATCACTTGCTGTGGGACGTTTGGTCTGCTGACAGCCTGGAGTAGGACAGGGAGTACATAGGGACTTACTGGAATACATCCTGAGAGTAATGGCTTATAAAGACTTGCAATAAATTATATATGCCCAAGGTAATATTCTTTCTAATGAACATTTTAATGGTTTCTTTTCCCCAGTAGGGGACTTTCAGACTTCTTAATAGAGGCACAGAATGAACCCTTTGTGCTGCGGCTGTCTCTCTCCATCACTTTTTGTTTTCCTCTCGCCTGTCCCTTATTGCTGGCCGCCACTGCTTCACTCTGCCTCCAGCTGTGAGGGCAAAGTTTACAGTGTCTTCAAAACCTGCTCTTTGTTTTCTTTGGTTGGGGTAAAGCTTGGTGAGGGACAAAGCAAAGGGCCTCCCTGCCCACTGGAATGCTCTGGGCAGCATTCCTGTGCCTCAGCCCTGCTGCCTACACCAAGCACGAACGGGGAACAGAAGACCCTAGCCTGTGTCTGCAGTAAGACACCATCACAGGCTGCCCATGGTGAAGTTAGCTGGATAAGGTTTTACACTTTCAGCCGAGTCAAACTTCAGACATTTTCACATGGAAGCAATTGTATTGCTCTCTAGTGCACCCGTGCTGTCTGCATAGTTCATCTTTTTCTTTAGATTCTTTGCTAGATGCACAATTCTTTCTTTTTTTCCCCCAATTTGCCCAAAGTTTTTATAGGCAACCTTCATAATGGAAAACAACTTCATGTTCTGCCCTAGTGATTTACCAAACTCCACAATAACAGCAAATATGAATATTAGTTTCCTATCAAAATGTTTTGGGTTAAAATTCAGTCCTGCTGTGAGATTTTGCCTAGCCACCTTTAAATAGTTAAGAACTGTATTTTTAACTGGAGTTAGAATATTTCCTAAAGGAACCTACAGTCTGGGATGGAGTCCAGATGTACATTTGAGATGGCTAAAATGGAAAGTCCGGATTTTTTATTAGGCATGCCATTCAGAGTGCAAAATGAAGTGTGAGCAGAGAGAGCACGTTGGCATGGCAACAGCAAGTAAAATTTAATCAACAGGTTTTGATTCTGACCTGCAAAAGGAGCTGTTTGTCCTGAGAGACAGCTTGTAGCCCATAAAAATTTTAGAAGACAGTAACTCGTCTTCACTAAAGGCCAGCAACTGGAGAGCTGGATATCTCAGAGGTTTTTAACCTGCAAAAGAATCTAAATATTCTAATGGTTCTTGTTCTGATATAGATGTGCAAAAAGGAATTGCTTCAATTATGTGTCTATTGCTCACGTGATAGCCACCTGCAGGCAACCTCTTAAGCATAGTCTCTCTCTGTTATTTTTAATAGTGTACGTGGTATTTGTAAAACTGTAAAACATAATGATACTAAATACTTCATAGGAAAATACATAAAATATTAATCACCATGATTAAAAGTTTGGTTTTAGGAATTCCCCTCTCCTAAACCTATGATGAATCCGCAATTATGTCCCCATTATGTGTTACAGCTATTCAACCAAAAAGACTGAGAGAAGCAGCAAGTTTGGGAAAGCAAGCTGTTTTCTAGATTAGTTTATTAAGGCTGGAACTAATGGCAGATAGCTTAAACTGCACAACTCATGCCAGGTATTTGATTCTGAAGGATGTACTCATTTTCCTTTCAAGATTAGCTGCCCTGGATTCCTGAGAGCAGAGCTGGCTGCACAAATCACATTCAAAACATTTGACTGTCTAATTCCATCTGCAGCCACTTCATCTGTCTCCATGGGAAGAAGCAAATTTACAGGAGCAAAAAGAGAAATGAGCTACTTTCCAGTGTTTTGATTCACAGGAAGCTACTCAAATGTTAAGAGTAACTTTGATCTTCCAGGATTTGCAGTTCACCCTCTGGATCAAAGATGCTTGTAGAAGTTTGGCTAAGGGAAAGGGATAATCTTCCAAAGTGAAGAAAAAGATTCTAGACATGACTCAAGACTCACCTGGGAGAGGATTTGGGTCACTCTACTGAAAGGCAGACGAGTAGGCAGTAGGCATCTGTGTGCCCTTTGTGACCTGAGGATTCCTGTATTGTTTTCAGGTGTTTTCACCCTGTTTGCAGGTGTCTTCATAGAATAGTGGGCACGGGCATTTGTGCTTACAAACCACATATGCACTGCAGGCCATAAAATCTTCCATTGCTCCTGTGAAGTAAAGCTTCTCCAGTCTTGTGACACACCCCGCCATGCTCTCACTACAGACCGATTTGAACAGCTCAAGGCAGAACCAAAGCATAGCAGCCTCCTTATTGCACTGTGACTTGTTGGTCAAGACTTGGACGACCTTCTCACAGCATGACTGCTTTCTATAGGGGAAAACCATAATTATAAACCACACAAGACTTGAGTTTAGTGCATTTCTGACACTCTGACTGTTGGCTGTATTTGGAATATGCATCCTAGTTAATAAAGGCCTATCCAGACCTATATTAACAGTCCCTTTGTCTATATATTTAATACTTTATTTCATTTTAAAGGAAGGATGCTTAGAATGCTGTTTGGCTGAAAGCTAAAAGTACATTTTAATTTTTTCAATGCTACTGAGAGAAAGAACAACATGAGGGGGGCTGAAAACAGTGAGTTTCAATGTCTTCACACAGCAGGGATCATGACCTGAAGTCCTTTCTAACCCCATTTTATGACTCTTCTTTTTCTGGTCTTGGTGAGCTTCTGAGATTTTCAGCTGTTGATGAGGGGTTTTTTCCCAGAACTACACATAAGTGAAATTTTGCTGTTTAATAACATCTCCTAGATCATTTCCCATTGCCTGCTGAAATGAATGGAAAGCTAGTCTCTTAAAAATTTTTTTGCAGTTCTGATATTTTTCTGAGAAATATGAGGTTTTGTCACAAGTATTTGGAATCCAGCAAAAATCAGTGGTACCTACACTGGAATAAATTTCATCAGTCCCATGTACTGTAAATTGCTGTCCACTTAAGAGTCATCGGGTAGACAGTGCCCTTGGCTTCATCACAGTGGGATGCACCCCAGGAATGCAGTGGTTTAACAATGCATGATAAAAATACTAAAAAGACAATATTCTTTCCTTCTATTTAAAGTATACCATGCAGCACTTCTTTTGGAGGAACAGAGAAGTAATTATCATCATACCACCATTTCCTCAATGTCTAGATTAACAACAGGTTATGGGGGTCCAGAGCTGAGGAATTTAGCCTTGTTACCATTTATAGGTTCTCTCTGCATCCTATAATATGCTTTTCCATTAGCTAAAAGTGCCATTTCAGGAAATTGCCTCAAGGCTTCGTTTGATTTGGGGGGAGTAAGGGAAAAATGCAATTGCCCTGTTCCACTGTAGCTCTAGACAGTTACTAAGAAGCAGCTACACAATATTTTAATCTGTCAGTTCTTTTCTATTTCTTGTTCAGTAGGATGTCATCTTCAAGAAGTTCACACAGATCACTTCATCTTAACCTTTTACAGGTAGACAGTAATAGGCTAAAAAGAGGGAAGGGATAGTAATAAATGA
The DNA here is from genome assembly GCA_013397315.1 of Donacobius atricapilla. Lineage (NCBI taxonomy): Eukaryota > Metazoa > Chordata > Aves > Passeriformes > Mimidae > Donacobius > Donacobius atricapilla. Next base: position 546,575 of record WBMY01002796.1, on the reverse strand, counting down.
TCTTGTTACAATTTTCTAGTTCTGCTAGTTGCTAAATTTTATCAGACAAAGATTGGAATATTAGCTGTACTAATATTGATTGATCATAGCTACAAGAAAATATATTCATCTTTAATCCCCCAGGACTGGTAATTGTATTGAGATTATTTTTCATTTTGTGCTGTCACTGCTTCTGACAGGATAGCTCCTCGTCTCTAATGAAGCAACTGATAGTCTTGTAGGCCATGTACAACGTGAACATTTCTTAAAGACCTCAGTAGTTTTGATTTGTGGTTTGAGATATTTCTGTCTCCAGGACCATATGTATTAGATTTTGAAATTCATATGTGTTCAGCAAAACAGTCCTGCAGATGAATGTGTTTGGTCTCAATTCCAGTCTCAAGTACAATTACCCTTTTTCCTTTTTTTTTTTTCCTTTTTTTTTTCCCTGTTACTGCAAATTCATTAATATGTTATACTTTTGTACTGGTTTGGCATGAATGGTAAAAAGCCAATTAGTGAGCTGCTTTAAAACTGACAGCCAGGTTGGCCAATTGGATGCAAGTGTACACCCCTGGGACACATGGGTTAAATACAGGTGGAATTTTGGGAAAGGTCTCTCTTTCTGCTGCGGGCCTGCCATGAGGTAACATCGAGAGGGGGGGATCAGCAGGGCCTAAGTCAGGCCCCCGGGACCGGGCTGGGGCAGCCGTGCCGGGGCTGGCCCTGGCTGGAGCCGAGCCAGGCCCCCAAGTCCAGCGGACACCGGCAGAGAAAGGGAAGCCATGGCTGTTAGCATCTAGCTGATCCTACGGCCTGCCCCACACCGCCAGCTGGGCTGAGGGAGATGACCCCTGCCTGGGTCCCCAGAGATCTGCACTGAGCCCAGGCTGGGCCAAACCCACCCCATAAGACCGAGGGGTGGAGGGGGAGAGAAGATCCGGGCCGCCGTTTCTGAGCTTTTCTACGACTCGTGGATTTGAGGTTTTCACAGACCCACAGCAGAGGCCGCATGGCCACCTGCAGGCCCAGGCAGGAAATATTAACTCTTTCCTAACACAGACTGAGACCTTTTTAAACTCTAACCCTTCTCAAAGAGAGAGGAAAGGCCAAATTGGAGATATGCAAAGGGATAATATGAAGATATCAAAGTCAGTAAAAGAAGAGTGACTTCTTAAGTGGAAGAGATGACAAGTTGCCTTTTCTAGGCTGTAAATCTCCTTGATTTATGGTGAAGGACTGTAATAATTTCCTTTAAATCATGGACTAAGAATGGGGAGATCATTTTGTGGATTCAAGCAAAGGTGTCTGATTTTACTGAGTGGATATTTGAATTAGAAACTGTAATCTCTGATTTTACTGAGTGGATATTGAATTAGAAACTGTAATCTAGTGATCCTATGAGATGTTTGAAGCCTTGTCACCAGTGAAGAATGAGAAATGCTTTGTTGTGGAGCTGTGCATCTTTAAAAGGCAAAACCCCATGTGTAAGTCCATGGCCCATATGTAGTCATGGGAAAGGCTACATTTGGGAAACTCACAACTGCAGATTCTCGGGCGGGCTGTGTTTGTGGGAGCTGGAAGCCACAAACAGGCTGTGTCTCTTGTGGAAAGTTACCAGAACAAAATCAGGAGGGATTTGTCTCTCTCAAAGACTGAATGAAAGACTATTTTATAAGTGGTACTGACCTAGAGTTCTGATTTTCTGTCTCTTTACAATGTTTTTAGAAAAGTAAACTGTTGGTAGGGGGAGGGGAGTGTTTTTAAAAAGGTTTGATTTTTTTTTGTTCGCCCTTTAGTGTGTGTTAATAAACCTAACTTTTTCTGTCTTTAAGTTAAGATTTCTTTGCCTTTCTTCTAATCCTATTCCATAGTAGGAAGATAGACCACTACACTAAATTTAACAGAACAAATTCGGCGAATGTGAGACCACTACAACTTTTAAAGGAAGTATTTTTAATCCTGAGTGAATGAGATAATTGAGTGATAGAAATCTAACAATTAAAACCCCATAAGTATCTAATTCTTTGCACAGAAATCATAAATGACACCAGAAGTGAATAGCCGGCAAGGGCCTCGTGTGCTCTCTATGAAACCCAATTTTTTTTTTCACTTGAGCTATTTAATATAAATCTGGAATAACTCAATTCTAAATTGGTTTACTCAAAAGAAAATCTTTCTCTAAACAACTTGTGAAATTCTATTTCCCAACTGTTTTTTAAGCATTTCAAAAGTGAAGATGCTCTTCCAGCAACACATTTTGCACAAAATCATCTGCAAACAGAAAACTTCAGTAATATTCTTGACTAAATACAATAGGTCCTGTAAATACTAATCTACAATTTGATTTATATTCTCATGTGGCTCATTAAAACAATTAAATGTTATGGGGCTTTTTTCCCCCTCATATTAACACAGAACCACCTGACCTAGATGCAGAATGACTATAGTAACCATGGTTAGGATTAGTGCAGATTTTGTTTTAATTGTTTTGTATGGAGTTGAAGCAGGAGCTGTTTATGAATGTTGTGCATTTGTATTTTATTTTGCATAAAGTTTAATAATTCAACCTCTTTATTTTCAATCTGATAGAATTATTATCAGATTCTTACATCTGAATGTCTCTTGGCCTTCCACATGACTTGTCATTGGATAAAAAGTACATCCATCTATTTTAGTAGTAAATCTGATCTGGGATGTTGTGCCACTTCATTTTTAACTCAATTTTCATTTGACAGATGGGTATTTAGATGGCCTATACCATCTGACTGATGCACAAAACTTATTCCTCCAATGAAACCATGTGTCTTCTGCACCTTTTCCATCTCATTTATGCATATGTACAGATAGGGCTGGCTATTCAAAAGATATTAATATGAAAACGAAGACAATTTTTTTTATAGTCAGAACAGGGCATGACTGGAGCAAATCAAGTATGCTCCAAAGGCTGTGTGCCAGACCTCCTTGTCAAGAGCAGGTGGCTGAAGAGTCAACAATATGACATAAGTGCTTTGAGTGTGATCCGAATGAGCATAACTGATTCACTACCACATGGTATCCAGATACTTTGCGGGGGCCTTTATCCCACATTGAGGCATTGAGACATAAATCAGCAAATGAGGATGTTTCTACTATGCTGATTAGTGAGATACATCATTTATATGAGATTCGTGGTTCTATGCCTACCCAAGACCTCTTACAGATGCTGCCCCAATAATAGTGATTATTTGAAGAATGTGTTTTGCTGACAAGGAATTCAAAAGTGCTTTTGATTTTTACATAAAATTAATTTGCATGATATTCCATGCCAATATTTGATTGTCAGTTCATACTCAATGAGAAAATCACCAAAATCCCTCTGAAAAAATACAAATGTTCTAAACATTCCTAAGAAAATACAACATAGCATGGATGGGGAATATCTAATAACTTGTTAAATTACAACAAAGTAAACCAGCTCCTGCTCTGATGAAGTAGCAGGTCCACAGGAAAGACTAAGACTCCAGCTCCTATGTTACTTAAATTTTGGGACTCTTTTAAATGATTCTCTCACCAGAAAGCTAAGGAAATTAAGTCTTGTGCGTAAATGGAAAGCCAAATTAAAAGAGAAACTAGATAATAGTGACCTGATTATATTGTTTAATTGAAATATACTGAGGAGTTTCTATAGGGGGTTGTTCTCAATTAAATATTGTTATATATTCTCATGAATTATCTGAATGAAGGAATAATATTCTATGCAGTAAATTTGCATATGACAGGAGATGGGGGTGGTTCTGAACATGTGGAAAGCAGAATTAGAATCCCAAATGATTTTGACAAATTGGAGACATCATCTGAAAAAAATAGGATTAAGTTCAATAGGGACAAATGCAAAGTGTTAGGCAGAAATAATCTGCACAGATACAGGATGGGGTAATACAATAGACAGCAGTTCTCTGGAAAAGATCTGGGAATATGAATCAAATTAAACATGAGTTGATGAATTATTAAAAAGCTAAGTGACCAGCCAGCATGTATATGAAAACCAGAATGCAGCCTGCAGAAGTAATCTAGGAATTTATTCTGGTAAGGACTCTGGAGCACTGTAGCCAAGGAGAACTTGTAAAATTGTAGTTATTAAGCACTCAAAAAAGAAGATGAAAGGGTCAGGGCAATAATTAAGATGTAAATGAACCACAGTGTTTTAAAGAGGAAAGGAGTAAGATGTTCTTTTTGTTCATGGCAACATAATAAGGAAGAACAAGCTAAATTACACCAGGGGAGAGTGAGAATAGTTATCAGGAAAATCTTTGTAAATATAAACATAGCCAAGCCTGGAGAGGTGATGAAATCACAGTTGTTGAGAGCGTATATTTGTAACAAGTGACACAAAGACTGATTCTGCCTTGAGGCCAAGCAAAATGACCTTTTAAAGTTCTTTCCAGCTCAACTTCTATAATTTTGTATCAAGACAGCAATAAATTTTGCACCTTTGCTTATCTCAAATTGCAGTAGTTCCATGAAGAGATTTAGTGAATCACAGGAAATATCCCTAGTCAATGAGAGCAGTACTTGTGTACAAGAACTCAATTTTGTGAAGTTATTGCTTAGCATTCATGCTGTGTGAATTTTGTTAAACTTGTATTGACTTATACCTGGGAGTATTTTAAGATCACTAGTTCAAGTTAGTACGAGTACAATAACATAAATTGTAGCTTCTGAAGTGATTTGATCTACTCAGGGAATAAGGGTGAGTATTCAGCAAAGTTAGTTCTTACTCAACTGCCCATGGAAAGTTTTTGGAAAAGAGAGATGACTGAATCATGCCTTTATATATACTCCTGCTGTTTGGACTGCCGCTCTCTAGCTCATGGCTGGAAGAGACCCAGAGGGAGCACTGTGTTCTGGGCGCTGCTGTGCCCTCTGTCCATGACCTGAACTTCAACACTGCTCCCTGCAGAATGGGAGACGCGAGTTGTATAAAGCCAGTGCACTTACTTTTCATCACCTGGGCTTTCTCTCTGGTTATTCCTTTTGTGCAACGCAAATGGGGTGATCAAGGAACATGACTGTATCAATTTCGTTCCTGTGTCTATCCAGAGCTCTCTCTTGATAGGGACTTGATGTTCTGAAGTGTTACTTGAGCACTTCTCTCAGTCTGTTTGTTTAGGCTGGTGATTAAGTGCTTAAAGGGTGTAGTGGTGGAGAAATGTTTGCACTATCCAAAAAAAATATTGGTTTCTGAATATTTAGGGAAGTTTGTGAAATTCTTCATACCTCTCTGCTCCTTGAAGTCTGTGGTAACTCTTTTGTATGCTACTTCCTTCCAGCTTTATGCACCGCGTGGTACCAAATATCTGTAGCGAGATTGGGAAACCTCTGTTTAGCAGGTCTGGTTTATGGTTATGCTATAAATAGAGGTGAAACGTGTAACTCATTTCAAGAACATTTTCTTCACTGAGATCACAGGATCATTTAAAGCTGTCCAAACACTTAGCGTGAGTGTCCAGGTAGTCTGGATTTTTTTTTTTTTTCAGGAAATTTGGAAGTGGGACAGCTTACTTACTGTAGATGATTCATATCTAATATCCTAGTTTGAAGTGGTTCACCACACTGTGGCCACAACTTCAAAAGTGTCAGATGATCATCAGACAACACTCCTGCCTGTAAGACTGATTGATTTTCCCAGCTTTCTAGAGTTTTCATACCTTACTAACCTCTGCCCCTAAACCCAAACAATTTAGGTTCAAGAACAAGCATTAGGAAACTGTTTATGAAATAGTGAATATACTAAATTCCCCAACAGAGAAAGTTCTTAAAACCAGGGCTCTGGGGACTCAAGTGCAGAGATAGTGCCCTTCTCATGGATTCTGAAAGCACTTTTCCATTCCTTTACAAAGGTTTTATCTTTTCCAGTTTTAAATCTTTTTTGTCTAGACAGCAGTAAGTAACTTGCATACCTTTCTGTCAAGAATGGTGTGGTTAAGTCTTTCAGATAAATATAGCTGGATATTTAAATACAAAAATAAATGTCTAAAGCTCTACTTATTAGTAGCATCTGTCTCACACTCGATGTGTACTTCTCAGAAATATTCTAATACCTACAGAGGCTATATTTAAGCAACCTTGCTTCTGCTTTGGTGATCACATGTCATGCGCTGCCTATATTGTTGATTTTGTTGCTAAGACCCACTGTGAGTTCTAGTTTCCAGTGTTTCAGGTTACATGTTTAAACCTGGCCTTCCAACTGTTTCACACTATCCTGTGTGCCCTATCTACTAAAGCTGATACTCTGGAGGCCCTCCCTTTCCACACTGGTCCACATTGGCATGAAAAATTGAGTGGAAAGAGGAGTTAGGATTACAGATTTTTTTTTGTTTATGGTAGTTGTTAATTTTCCATTTTGGAAATGTCACTAAGAGGAAGACTTAGGAAGCACATATTGGGTGTATGTGGTCAGCAGATCGGCCTTTGTCACCTTCTCCCTTCCCAGAGCATTGCAGCCATTAGGGAAAAACCCAGAAACTCTGAAGAACCTGGCAGACATCAAAGCTGAGAAAGCAAAGAGGACTACAGAGAAAAATTTTTACTTTAAATCTCTTGTCCATAAGCCTTTGATTCAACATCTTTCGTTAGGATGGATAAGGAAAAAATTGGTCTTTATGGATACTTATTTGGAAGATTATATTTAGGCTCCCTTGTGCTACTGGAAGTGAGCTCCCTGTACAGCTGTGAGGTTTTAATAACTTACATTGTAAAATGTCAGTGGGACTTGGGCTATCCCAGTTAAGTTCTGTACATGATGACATATCAGTCAGCCTGACAGGGCTTCACTTCTGCAAGTAGAATCCCATCATGCAGTTGTGGAAATTATTATTCCATGCCAAAAACCTGTATGTTACTCTATCAGGATCAAGTCCATTCCTCTGACTCTGTCCAAATATTTTTTGTACATGGCTATGGTAGTTTGTGTTTCTTCAGTGAAATAACTCTAGGGTTTGTATAAATGTTTTAATGCATTGTAAATTTTCTTGGCAACATGTTAATATTCCTTTGATGAGAACAGCCACTGTTGTTTGTTTATTATATTTAGAGCAAAGAAATGCAAACATCCTTACCATCAAGACTAGTAGGGGTAGCACTGAAGGTAAGTTGTTTTGAATCTCTGTACTGCTTGTATTCTAAACTTGTGTGTGCCTGTTTTGTCCTCTGATCCAGCAGAAGCTGCTGTTTTCCAGGACGCAATAAAAACTGTTTTCTGAACACTTCTTTTGAGGGCATAAAGGGGTAGAGGTGAGAAAAAAATCCAAGCTGAACAAATTCATACACTGAGGCTGACTTAACCTTAGAAGAGTTTCTTGGATTTTCATACCCTCACATGGGTTCATTGATCTACATGCCAAAAAGAGCTGCTTAGTTTTGATTTACAGATTGTACATTGTTTAGGAGATTATAGTCTAATTCTCCTTCTGCTGTGACTAGTCAGGGCATGAACTGCAGTTGTAATGATAGGCACTGTGTTTCTGGATTTTAGCATGCCAGGCAAGGAAGTCACTTCAAAGTAAAGCTGAAACACGTGAAGAAGTTGTGGGGAGAGAGCACTAGAAGGAGGAAATTTGGTTGACCCTGGCTTGTTAAAACATAGTGTACACTGATGAACTGGTGAATTTAGGCAAAGGATAATAACAGGATGAAAATAGTGTCTGCTTTATTAATAGAGTTGGTATAAAACAGCAAATGTAATAAAAATGTAATTTGGAAAAGGGATCCATTTTAATGGGAAAATACTTTGTTGTCAGTGGTTGTGGGTATTATTTGCGTTGGAATTGTGTTCAGCATCTGCTTTGAGATGAGAGCACAGGGAGGAGCCACACTGCACTTTTTGTTCTGTGTGTCTACTGGGTCCTGGTCTTCAGTGGTTCACAGCTCCCACAGGGGTGGGATAAAGGGACTTCTTGCTTACAGAGAACATTGAGGGCAGGAGCTTTACTTCAGGACTTTGAAATATCCTTGAAAGTGCTTGGTAAAATGTAGCTCATGGATGCGTACAGCTCTTCAAGGCATTTTGGGGCATTCTGGTTTAATTTCCTTTTTTTTTTTTTTTTTTTAATTTCTCCTCTTCTAAAGTCTGTCCTGAGATCTTAAAAGATGCTACAGTTTAGAACACTGAATTTTCACAACATTTGGCTCTTTCTAATCTCTTATCTTGACATATCTCAATATGCTATTACAGCGCAAATGGAGTACAAAAACCCCTTGACTGGGACTGGATATTTCTTTGCAATAGGCAACTTATTTGCTGTATTTTGCCTCTTTGTAGCCAAACATGATTCTCTGTCCTTTGATATTTTAAATGATTTCCTTAATTATTTCTGGAACTAATATTTGGGTTGTTGCTTGTCCAAGAGTAGTCTATTGTGTTCTCTAATGACAATGAGCAGTTTAGGCTTGCTTCTATCTCAGATGAGTGTCATTGTGAGGGCTGAATTTCTGACACAATATTTACAATTATAACCTCAAAAGTTGCTTTCTGTGCATTTGCTTGAATAGTCAGTTAGGATTCTTTGTTCTGGTTTCAGTCAGTAAATTTGCTCATTAGAACGTTTTTATGTAACCACTTTTTTGATCGAGACATCTGTGGAAAAGTGATAGGGAGAGTTTAACAAGTTTAACTGAACATTCAACTTTAAAAAATTACAAATTCTGAGGCGTTATAACTGTCCTTGGTGTAAACTATTTTAGGACTTAATTCACCAGTTCATTCTGGAAACACTTCGGTTTGGGGACTGCAGAGAGATTTTACTTTTGGTGTGTTCCTCTGCCCTGTAGAATCACCCCAGTGTTATTTTCCTGACCTAGAGATCTAATTCCTCTAATAGATGGAGGCCAAGTTTGTTTTAAAACTTGAATATTAATGTGTCACCAGACTTCTTAGAGGAAGTTTGATTTAATCTGAAAGCCTAAATGCTTCTAACTGGATATGCTTACGTCCTAGCTACACACACACCTGGCAGTGAAGAGAATATGACGAAGCAAAGATTTCTCAGATGCTGGCATTGCAGAGCCCCTTCCTTCTTCCTCTCCTTCTCTCCCCTGCCCTTTCTTTTTGGATTGAGGGGCCAGAGAGGTTCAAATTGGGTATTGAATTACAATGCTGGCATTATTTTGGAAAAGAAAATGTTAAATCCTTTTTTTTTTTCTCCTATTTGGCACAGTATATATCCCCACAAGTAAAAGTATATGGGTGAAACTGCACAGCCAAATTAAATGGTATCAAAAGCATGGTAGCTTTAAAACTGTAGATCTATGTGGCAGACTGTTTAATCTTTCACTTGCTGTATGTGATATAATAACATTGATATATGTTTGAGCAGCCTTTTGGGATTTTATATATCAGAGAGATCGTGTATTTTGAAATTTAATCCTCATGAAATATTTGACATCCTGAATGGGATAATTGACACAGGGAAACTAATTAGGGAGTTGTAATTCAGAAGGTTCTGATCATGTACTTTATAGTGACATGTATATTGTCCCCCTGGTAACTGTGTTAATGGTGCTTAGACATGTGCATCAGGAAAAGAGTGCATACTCCTGGGAGCTCTGGAAATCAATCTCCTATGTAATGCCATTTTATAATGCTCTAGAAGGAGCAGATTTACACATTTTTCCATTTATTAAGCTGATCGTATATAAAATAGTCTGGCTTTGAAATAGTTTGACTCAGCTGGTGTTTTCATTCTTAAGAATCTGCAGTGAATATCTTCCTCTGAAGCTGAGCTTGTTGCCTAAACTGCTTTGCATTTCTTAGTGTTCACTTGAAATCTTGGGCAAATCTGTTCTATTGAGCTGAACTGAGTCCTGTTTACCTTATGCAGGAATTATTTCATCAACTCCTGAAATGCAAATCCCTTGGCAAAAGAGAAAAGGCAATCAGTGATTGTACCTCTGACCTAAAGGACAAGCTTTCTCCAAGTATGATTTCATTCAGGTAGTGAGAGCAAGAGCTGGATTAAGAAACAAAAAGATTAACCTTAGGCAAGCAGGTGAGCTCAGTTTTTTCTGTTTTCCCCCTGCCTTTGTGATCATACTATGCACATAATCAGACTGCCTGCCCCAAACAGAGCATTCCTTAATGGCAGTTCAACAAATCCAAAAGCCCTTGGATTCATCAGGCTTTTCAAACTTTCTGCAGGATCATGTAGCTTAAGTCAGGAAATACTTTTAAAGTACTCATTTACTCTATGGTAAGTGAATACAGAGACTTGTTAATACTGCTTATGGTGCAGTGTTCTAACCCTGTAGAAAACAGAAAAGCAAAGAACAGGCTAAAATCCAGTTAAAATTGCTGGAGTCTGGCAAAATGTATTTACCAAATCTAAAACTACCTGGAGAATAATGATCTCACTCTTGAAAAATGTGTAGAGAGATTTTTAACTTTTTCAAAATTAAGAATTTTTTAGGATTCCTGGTCTGCAGCTTATACAGAAGCTGACTCTTTCTGCAGTACAGCATGTCCTCTGATGCTCATGTTTGGACGTTGCTTCAGCAGTGAGTCAGAGTTCCAGCTATTGTTTCACTAACATCAGTTCCTGCTGTGCTGGGGGTTTCCCCTCTCATCTTTTTCCCAAATTATCAGCCAGACCCAGCCCTCTTCTGTTCATGAAATCTGATGGGAGGCCCCAGATTGGGCTAGGGTGGCTACAAGGTACTATTCACGCAGTTCCAGCATTGCATCTGCCCTGCAGAAGAAACGCTAGTTATTCATTTTCATGCCTGACCTGGGAAGGCGAGTGCTTTGAGGCAGCAAAGAGGGAACAGTCATTACGAGACAGTGTGGACCGCAGCGCTCTGCCAAAGACGGCACTGGGGTGGGAGGGCCTCCTGCACAGCCTTGTGCAGCTCCTTGTGGCTTCTCTGCAGAATGGTCATGAAGTCATTTCAGGAGTTCACTTGGGGGAAAAAAAAGTGGCAGATAGGCTAAAAAATGTTAAGAATTACCAATGTACAAAAATCCATGCGAAGCATGGGGAAACCCTTCTGCCACCTAAAAAAGTACAGATAGAAAGAGAAGATGGTGTGTCTTGGAAACAAGAAACCAACCAGATTGTTCTACTGCAGCTCTAAATTCAGACTGAATGGGATTGGAAGGAGCTGAGAGTATCAACCTCTTATGTCCTGTAGCACAAGGATTTGGAGAATGGAAAAATGAGCATGTGATGTACAGACTAGGCCAATGTTGTAAATGTGTCTGAGTCACCAGAGCCACCTGGGCTGGCACTTGTTGTCATTTGGTCTAACACTAAAGGTTCATAAAACTAGCCTTTCACAAAAATGGACTGTTTATGATGGATGTCATCTGAGCAACACAAATGCCACTGATAGGACTTGCTTTTGTGAACTTCTCTGAAGCATTTCATCTCTTCAAGGCTACTGAGAAGGGCCAGTACATGTGTTCAGAAGTGACTTGACCTATGGCAATGCCCACATCTCATATGGTTTCAATCTTCCTAGCATGTGAATATTTCCAGAAGACTTTTTAAGTTGTTTTTTAACTTTTCATTTATTTTTCTTGTGGAAATACAAGAGAATTTATGTGTATGGTCTTTTCTCTTAACACTACTTAAATCTTTTTCATATGTCCTTAACCTTGCACCTCAGCAGCAGACTAAAATTCAATTCATTCACTATTTAATGCTGTCCTCTGAGATGGGCTAGGAGGTAGGATGAGCAGATGTCCTAGTCAGGCTGAAAAGTTGTTTGGTATCTTGCTTCATTTGTGATGCTTCAGCATCAGACAGGCAGATTTCCCTTTTAAGTGTCTTCACAAACATTGTTGGTGAATTCTAACAGTAACAAATATGATTATTCTTCTTGAGTCTTAAACTTTCCACAGGCTTTTTTTGATTTCGTGCTGCTTACAGCCCTAGGACCCTCAATATAAGAGAGAACAATGCTTTATTAAAACAAGCTGCTATATAAAATGTGTTCTCACTCAGCTGGAAGCTACTTGGCCATTTCTGCTGCTGCTCTCAAGTTCCAGAGCTGCAGATGGAATTGGGTTAATATAACATAACTTTCCCAAGAGCCTGCAACAGGACTTGATGTGTTTTCTGCTACATATCTTCATCTTCCAAATTAACCTGAAGACAAATGGGATCCATTTATTTGCTACTTCTCTGAGACAATATATTTGGCTGTCATAGTAGTGTCTGCTTTGTATTTTGAATAAAACTGACTCCCTAAGGGCCTGGTTAACTAAGAACAGAGAATACCCTATGTGCAAAAAAAAATCGATGGCACATCCTAGCATGCAACTTGACAGGGAAAAAATCAGCAAAAAAATCCTGAAAAATCTTGTGAGAGATGGCTTGTGCACCCGATCTTTGGTTCAATGTCTTCTCCCTGTTCTCTAGGCATGTGGCATTCTGTTACTAGTAAAGAATCAGAGAAAACCTGAAAAACAATAGCAGCAGTGTAGAAATCAACCCATGTACCCACACTCACAGAGTGGTTCCAGAAGATGTGGCAAATTATATTGATGGAAAAGCTGATTCATACAATTCTCCCTCGCCCAAAATTTTGACAAACAAAACCACCCTAGGATATTTAGAATCTATCCACTGACTATGCCAGGTGCTAACAGACAATTCCCTTGACCATATTTTTATCAGGAGATCAGAATCAATTATTTGAGAACAAAGCTTCATGGATAACCAGCACTGTGGGGCAACAAAGAGATCAGCCTTTAACAGAGAAGACTGACAACTACTATCCCTCCTCTTCATGACTCCTTGAAGACAGAGAGGACCAGCAGTAGATGTGCAACTTATTGACCTGCTAGATCTGCTCTGTTATTCAGGCTGTGATGCCAGCAGTTCCAGTTGTTATTGACCAGGCATCCACTTGGAGATGTGTGTACCATGCTTCTTGTGACCTGTAAAAGAAGGGAGAACACCGTGAAAATGAGGTTGGGATGCAGCCCTAAGCACCAAAATCAAATCTCTTTCATGCTAAAAGCTGGATTCCTACTGCCTTCAATGGATTTTTTGTTTTGTTATATAGGTGCCTGTATTTCTGATGATCCAGCTTTTTGGTAAGAGGGAAACTGCTTTCAGAGAGGAACATTGTGATTCAGAACTTTGAACAATGAAGTAGCACAGGAAGGTAACTCTTCTCAATGATTCCAGCTTGTATGAAACAGAATATATTGTTGGCATTACCACTTAGGACAAGCCAAAGTCCCTGCAGAGATGTGCAAAAATTACAGATGAAAATATACACCTACTGTAGACAGACCAGTTTGTTTTCAAGTCATTCAACATTTCAAACTAAGATTTTTTCATTACAGCTAAAACCACCAGTGAGTGAGTCCCCAGTTCCCCACGGCTGGCTGTGTGTCTGTCTCACGGCAGCTGCTGCAGCATCACTCGAGCAGCTACTCCCCAGGGACACCACAGCCTCCCCCCACCTGCTGTTTACATCCCCACCCATTCAGCTCCGGGCTTAGGCAGGGGAAGGAAATGGACTCACGCTGCGTGTGCCTACGTGACACGGCATAGTGTGTTAGAAATAAATCAGCTGGTTTGCTGAGGATTGGAGTTACCAAGGGCCTCTGATCAATGCCAACCAAAGCCACACTGGGTCTTCAGCTACAGGTTTTCCATGGGTGAAGGGAGCAAGTGACAGGACCACCTCTCTTGAGCAGTCTCAATATAAAACAGGATTAAAGCAAATTAATTTGAGAGAAACGATTAAAATTCAGAAACTCTAGGAAAACACTCCAGGTGGCGTTGTGTCCGGGAAAATTTCAGGGTGTGTTAGCTCTTCTCTGTGCATGAATATTGATCAACAGGCTGCTTTTTTTAGCCAGCAGTGGTGATAGAGATGAGGTGATTGCCATTATATTCTGATTGCATTTCTTTAATGAGATAAGTCCTTAGACTGTTAGAGGTGATGAAAGGTGTTAGTAACAGCAACACCAAGAGTGAAGGAAACCAGTACCATTGTAGGTTTTCTGGTAATGTAGGCAGCAGATACAACTTTCAAGTTTTTAGAAATTGTTTTAGAAGTCATACTAAAAAAAACCCTCCCAAACATCCAAACCTGTGAAAACGTCAGTATTCAGTGAGATAAAAATACAGCTGTGGGTGACATGGTTTGGTCTGAATTTCTGCAGGAAGTTGAAGAAGACAGCTTCTCTTCCAGCGTCTAATAGGCTGTGAAAGAACAAGATGTAAAAGATAAGTGCAAACAACATGTGACAAAATCCTTTAAGATAGTTATTACCCCTCCTCTTTTCCATTTAATTTGGAATAAAAGTGAGTCAAACAGCCCTTTCTGCTGTGTTCACATTTGCTAACTGTTTACACTTTCCTGTTAATGGCCTTCTACAGTTTAATGCAAGGAAAATCTTGAATTCTTTGTTTTAAAAAGCTTACATTTGCTGTACCAAAGAACTCATCAAGTTTATGATCATTTCTAGCTTTCAATACAAAGTAGGATCTTTCAGAGATTTAAAGAAAAAAAGAGCAAACACCAAAATAGACTTTAAAGTGCTGCTCATGCTGCTATAACATCAGATAGGAAATGAAAGTTTAACAGTTCAGCTAGGGAATATTTCTTCAGCTTCTAGGGCAGGACAGTTGCTCAGGAAGTGTGGCATTTTGCCAGAGCAGGGAGCCTCCAGGAACTGAAAGATAACAGTACTGGTGGCCCTTTGCTGCCTTAGACCAGCCGGAGAGAAGGAGGCAGGCACCTGAGTGCGCACTGGTGTGTGAAAAAGGAACAAGAGTACATGAAAATTGTCATAGCAGCATTAGGCTGTGAATGTGTGTCTTTGCTGGTGGGAATGTAATGTTTCCAAAGTTAATTTATTTTCCATAATGTTATTTTATAGGCCATATGTGCAATGATACATAATTTCTCCTCTAGAATTCTACCTATATTTGTGCATTTTCCTGTGTCCTGTGATCACAGAGTGTGAGTATTGCAGTTGATGGGATCTGCCCTTTAAAATTCCTTAAGAAGTTTAAAGATGTACTCTGGGGAGTTGGTTTCTCCCTTTACGCTTCAACTAATGAAGAATATAGACTAAGGAAGAATCACAGATGGGACTTGTAGCATTTTGGTGGCCCAGACAAGGTAACTTCTCATTCCTAACTGGATCTGCTCTGTAAAGAGTTCTGATCTGAGTGATAGGAACCAAGTGTGTAGTGATTCCATTGACTGCTTCTTGGATACCCGCTTTCTGTACTGTCTGAGTTGAAGGGAAGGCACCAGGGCTGTCCCTGCCAGCAGGGCATACTGTCCATGGGCTGCACGATGCCTGTGAAGGAACGTGTTGGCTTGCTGGGCACCCCAGAATCATCTTGGACTTTTGCTGCTTTCCTCTAGTTTTGTTTTTTGCCTCTGGATGTTGGGCTAGCAGGAAAACAAACAAAAAGCATCAGATGTAGTTTAGAAGAATGGGAAGTTTAAGATGTTCACATGGTGTTATTGCAGATAGGTTCACAGGGCATGTGAGGATGGGAATATTTCAGTTGGAATAGGAAAAGAGAAGCAAATGTTCAATGGGGAACACATGCTTGTTTAACTTGCACTGTGCTGACACACAGTGGAGGGCTCCACAGTACCCCTTCTAAAATTCACTCCAGTCCTCAGTAAGAAAAGAAAGTGCAGATTTTGAGTACAGAGGAGGCACTCAGCAACCCTAGAAGGAGCAGCAGCTGTTGAACCAGTTACAGAGAGGGCTAACCAGAAAACATTGAATGCTGAGATCAAACAAATGAGAATGAATCAAAGAAACAGCAGGAGACAAACAAGGGGACGTAGCCCAATGCACTGCCTTGAACTCAGTTCTCTGTTAATCCATAGTGACCTGGGTTTTGTCCTAGAATGGGAAGTTTTCCCAAAATATTATTAGCCCTGGATGGGTATTTGATACCATTTTCTCAATTTTCACTGAGGTATGTTCATTTGTATTATTGAGAGTACTTGCTTTCAACATAATTCTACGTCTCAGAAGCTATAACTATCCATACTGCTACATAATTTTATTTTTGGCAGGGAAAAGGACAAATCCACTACAAGTAATTGTTAAGCATTTCTTATCTGTATTTCCTGGATAAGAATTCCAGAGCATGGCCTCTTTTGAAACTTTCCTCACCTGCTTGGGCATGATGCTGCTAGCTTAAATGTATTTCCTTCTGTTTTGAAATAAGCCACGTGAGAGGATACTTCTAATGTTCTTGGCCAAATTGATAGTGCTGCGTCTTGCCATGGGAGTCACGAGCATTAGCTGTGTTCTTCAGAGATATGTATTTGCAATTAGTCATCCATACAAGGGGACTGTTAAAGACAAGCCTTTCCCCCAAAGCAGTTAATTCTTAAAAATGAAAATAATCAGATAATGAGTTCATTTCCGATTTCACATTTAATGCCAAACATTTTTGGGTAAACAAGATATGCTGGCAGAGTTCTGCTCTCATTGTATGTTTTTTATTAACTGGGAAACAGTTGATTCTTATCCTCTCTATCAGCTCAAATAAATTAAACATATTTTAGAAGGAGAGACTTGTACAAACTGGCTGGCTGGTTTCAGTGTGGGAGCCCATCAGCCAGTCTGTGTAAACTGCACCCAGGCCCTGCTAGCAAGAAATGAAAACCTATTAAGACCCAGTTTGGGGTGTCTCCCACTCAGTGGAAGGTTTTACCACTGTAACTCATATTCCTACACCATGAAAATAAATAAGGCAGCAGGAAGTCTATCTCTGGCAACTTTGCCACATCAGACGGGCCCAATGTTGGAGCTGCTGTACCCTTCCTGCTGGCAGCCCCTTGGAAGTGTGAGGGAGCTGATGGAAACACCTGCTGTTCACAGTGCTCAGGACAGCAGACGTTGCCAGGTATTCTGGGGCTCTGTTTTGAACAGGTTGTGGAGAGAAATGAGAATATAGCAAGGCGTGGGACCAACAGATATGTTAAATGCTGTTCTCTCCTCCTGGGGCTCAGCTTTGGTCAGTGGACTTGCTATGGGTTTACAGATTATAAGTTCTGCCAAGGAGAACTGAATCTGGCCCAGAGTCTGGGGCCCCCGAATCTTTCAAAATCAATACTTCTTTCCAGACAGGAGAAGCTGAAAGGAGAGAAATTGAAAAGATCTATTTGGAAGTGGTATTTGTGACTTACCCTATGTCAAAAGCACTTAAGGAAGATTGTTCTTAAAGTGTCCCAAATTTTAGCAAAGGTCAAAAAATTCACAGTAATTTCTTATTTTGAACAATGGAGACTAAAAGTCAGATTGATATTTAATGCCTATTGTACGAATAATATTCTTCCTATCTGTGCACAATGAACTTCAACATGTCATGAAGAGACCAGCCATTCATAAACAAAGGAGGTCTTCCCTGTGGATCCTCTATATCAGCTTAGCGCTTAGATTGATGACGCTATTTCCTGTCCAAACTGAGAAAAAAGGTAAAAGCAATCTCTGTGCTAAAGAACTCACAGTCTGAACATGCAAAAGGGGTCGGGAGATGAGCACAGACAGGAGGCAGGAGTACCAACAGAGGACTATGGATCAGCACAGCCTAAGCCAGCAGTGAAGTTTTAAGTGGGTCTTGCCAAAAATGAGTGTTTTAAGGTGAGGTTTGAAAGAAAGCAATAAGTTTATTTGTATAGATGTTTTTCTACTTTTTAAAAATAGTGAGAAACAGTGTCAGAGAAATCAGTTTTTCTGAATCCAGACTGCATTTTAGGAAGACGTAATTGGCCCCAGAAGTCTCAGATTCAGTTGTTGGACAGAAAAAAAGATCAGTGGAGGTTATTGAGATGATTGTTTTTTCTGATCTACAAAATAACCTCCATGACAACGGAGGGCGTATCAGAGCTATACGGTGCAGCTGGAGGAAGACTGGCTCTGGTTTGCAAACTCTAGACAAATCCCAGCTTTGACAACTTCTCTGTATAGCTTCCGAGCTTTGCACAGCAGTAACCTGAGATTTTTCTGGGGTGTGGAGCAGAGGGAGTCTGGTGTTCAGAAAATAAAGCCAATGAACATTGCAATTTCTGGGAAAAACAATATTTGCAGCGTAGGCTCCAGACAGGAGAAGCTGGTGTATTAGTAACATGTGACTGGAGGCAGTCTCAGCAGCACAACTCTTGCTGTTAAGAGAATAAAGAAGTGTCTTGAGAGAACTTCTCCCTTCCAATCCTCTCCTTAAAGGGGGCAAAGAAGTGCAAAAATTTTTCTTTCTGCTGTCATTTTGAGGATGAACCACCATTTGAACTTTCTTAATGCAGTGTTTAGCTTTCAGATGACAAAACTACAGCAGGTCACAAGAACTCAGGCCTCACACGTGCTAGGTAACACATTCATAGCTGAGTTAAATGCTTGGAGACACTAAGTCACTTAAATAAGAATTTGGTAAATTGCAACAACTACCATACCCTCCCCCCCCCCCACCCCCCCAGATAATTTTATGTAACTCTTTCTTTTTTAAGAACCTTCTCAGATTATTTCTTTTTCTCTTTCAGTAAAAACCTGATTTGGAAAGTTATTGTCTGGAAGCCTACTTTGCATAAAGCAAGTAGGGTCAACCTGCATTGTCCAGTGTTGAAGGAAAAAAAGCCTTCACAGAAAAGGAAGGCAGTTTGCTCTTGTGAGTCATCAGGAGCTGGGTGCTGAAGGAAGGAGACAGTCTTGAGACAAGAGTTGCTGGCATGGATCAGCTGCAGGGGAGAAGCAGTACTGTACTGTGGGTATGGTTCCACTAGGAAATTGGGTATGTGCCCCGTTTTTGTGTTTTCAGGAGGCTGTGCTCCCTGGTAGATTGATAATGGCAGTCGTTGCAATGTTTCAGGTTGCTTTAACCGCTTCAAGCCCTATACCTGGTGTTGGGGTTTAAAGTTTGAATTTGCTTAAAAGTCTATAACTTTTCCATACAAACAATGGTTAGGTTCTAGGCCAGGTACATGCTTAATCCAAAAGTGCCTTCTGAGAACTCCTCTGAAATTTCTGGTTCATGGCTGTTTTCTCAGGATTTTTTTTGTATCCTGTTGGTCTCCAGTTACAGGGACTTTAGTACTGTGTGGTTTTTCAAGGAAAAAAAGCCTATGGTGAAGGAACACTCAGAAGAGCACCCAGCTTCTCTGGAGGGTCCTTGGAGGAACTCCACTGCAAGAAAACAAAAATGTTATACCTGAATGGAGTGATATTTTTTTAATGGGTCTTAATGCTTTACCATCTAGGTCACCACGTGCTATAACAATGCATAATATATATAAACTTTTGTTGATTTCTAGCCCATTTAGGGTATTTAGGACTACTCTCTTGCCCTCTCCAAGGTCTGCTGCAGAGCAAATGTCTCCCTGCTCAGACTCAACCCCGAGAGGGCCCCCACCTCCAGTAGAAATGTCCCGGGCCCCGTGCTGTGACCTCCAACTGAATGTGTAGCACTGGTTTGTCCTTCAAGTGTGAAGCCAGTAAGGACTCTCTACCACAGTTTTTGAACACATTTCCAAGTATGGCAGGGTTCAGTGGCAGGCACATAATAGGGCTTTTGGCATGTATTATAATGTGCTCAACAACTCCACTCTCTGATCCAAACATGCCCACCAAAAATAACTTCAGTGAACAGCTTTTATTTTAATTATTCCAGTGTGGGACTCATGAAGTTTTGCCAGAAATCTGGCTTGTAAAGCTTTTTGTACCTAAGCACAGAAACCCCTAGTGTGTAGTTAATCCCCCACTGGGATTTTCCTGATCCAGTCACAGGTCTATTCTGCAACCTCATCTTTCTTTACCTCTCACTTGCTCTCTCTGTTCACCCTACCAGCTCCTTGAATTCTTGCCCTTTCTTGGCCTCTGTGACTGTTCTTTCCCAGCTATCCCCTCTAATTTTCTCTTTTCTTGTTCAGCTCTACATTTAGTGGTTGAAGGTGTTTTTTGGTGGTTCCACAGTAGTTCTGATCTCTGCAGGGATTTCAGTGAGATCAGTATGTGGACTCTTCTCTCCTCCCTTTATTCTCTTTGTCCAACCTATTACACGGCATTATAACCAAAAAACCTGCACTTTTTCCAGTGACCTGCAAACTTGCCTTTTCCTATATGATCTGTTTCATTTCATCACCGAGGCTCTTTTCTTCCAGTCTCCTTCCCTTCTTCCCCATGTAGCATGTGTGCATACATTGTTACATGTAGAAGTCATAAAGCAAACATAAGAAAAAAGGATGTCTCTGTGGTGTGGTGAGACAAGATACTGGGCTGTGCAGAACACTTCAGTCCCTCAGAGGGTTGACTATGGTAGTTACTCTCTCATCTCTATGTTGGATTATTTATTTAACCTTTCCTTTATCAAACCCTGATTTGCTTTGTGGGGAACACCTGCAATTTAGGATATTAGTATTTGAAGAAGTATTTGCTGTTATTTTGTAAATAACCTCAGATAGTTAATAAAGTGTCCCTCTATCTATATTACATGTGAAGGAGAAAACAAAAAAGGTTTGATATGATGTTCAGTTTTCGTTTGGTTCATTTCCTAAGCATGCCAAAAGAGAAGGAAAAGGAGGAACTCTCTAGAGCAGGATAACCTATAGCCTGGTAGTTTTCAGCACAGGTGGAGAAAATACAGATTCAGACACCTGGAGGGAGGTGAGCCCAGCTCTCCTGCAGTCTGATGGAGTGTTCTGGTTGTAACTTGATTGCTGAAAGCAAGTCTGGCAGCAACAGCACGCAATTCTTTACTGTTTTGGCGGAGGAGGTCTGGATAGCAGTGGAGGAGGATGGTAATCCCTGCATTGAGATAGGTGACCAAATTCCAGAGAGACTCAAGCTAATTCTAATACCTTCTGCATTTCCTAATGGCTCACTTGAGCTGCTCCTGCTCAGTCTTCTATTTGGGATGTCTCTATTCTCTGCCTCCCAAACCTCTGGATCCCAGCATGCAAGCCCACTCCTGGAATTCAGGAGCTGAGGTTTTCAGTGATGTAGGGCCTAGACATTGCTTGTGTCCAGAACAAAATATTTATCTTTTTTTAATGTAAATGCTTAGCTTTACAGGGTCTGTGCTTGCTTACCTTGATAAGTGCTGCTAAAAATAACAATATGGACATTGTGACATTTATGTGTAGCAGTCATGTAACATCTGTTACAACGTCTTTAGCACCATGCTGGAATTTATGGAGCAAAACCATGGGGGAATATATTTGCACCAGCTAGGGACAGACAAGACATATACTTTTGAAAGAACCTATTTGCATTCAGGATACTTTCAAACTGCTGCTTACTAGCACGATACCCTGTGTTTGACTCAACCTGAAACACAGTATATAATACTGGCATTTTCATTTTTTCTCACATTTGGACTGTGCTCTGGTTCTGCTACTGTAAGTTCCTGTGCCTATGCAGTGAGGAATAGAAAACTGGGGGTTTTTGAGGGTCTGGAGGTCTTTCAGTGTCAAATTACTTTTGTAATTCTACTTCAGCACTTCCATAGGGCCCCCAAGTATTCTTGGCACTTTACAATAGTCCTGTCCCAAAGCATTTAAAATACATTTCAGATGTGCTGAGAATAATAAGTCTAGAAGAAGGGAGAAAAAAGGAATGAAATAATCCAGGATATACTTAGCGTATCAGTGATTATACAGGTACACTTTAATTTATTTTTAGGGCTTGGATGGAAGGACACTTCACTTTTAATTTTTTTATTGACTTTTTGACAGCGTAAGGAATGTTTCTAGAAATCAGAATTAGAGAGTTTTACATGAACTCTGACTGTTTTTGAAAGAAAGAATTGCAAACACTAGACTTCATTATCCTTTAGAAAGACTAGAAACAAAATGGTTTATTCATCTTCTTCTCATCAGCTACTCTTTTTCCAAATATACTGATGCATTTGCCCATCTGTGATTGAAAGTATAGATAACTGAGAAACTTTTGCCTTGTGGCTAGTGCAAAGAGAACAGAACATAAAGTTCTGCTTTATTATAAGAAGAGGGATGCTGCAACATTTGAGTAAGTATCAGACAGAAGCTGTTAGAAAAAAACCCTAAAAACCAAAAATAATAATAATAATAAAATCTGAAATAATGGAAAAGCTTCTCCTTTAAAAATTTAAAACTTTATAGAAACAACAACCTTGGATCATGTAGATTTGGTGCCTACTCACTGGAACGTCACCAAATCTGACTTGTTTTGCTTGGGCCTCACTCAAACATAACTGGCCTCAAGCTAGTAAGCAAGCCAGCAAATGTCCTGGCTTGTAAAGAAATCTGATCCAACTCTGTAAACCAAACCCAGCCTAAGAGCAGTGGTGAGGGGAACATATGGAAAATTAATGACAGATAATAGAATGGTGGGACTGCCTTAAAGGGTAGATTGTAGTTAAGTTTATGCAACAATGCTAGCTAATGGTTTTCTGAATAAGAAAGTTATAGAGTATCTGAGTGATGTTTTTGACTTTGCCAGCACTTAAGCTCTAGAAAGGGCTGCTGTGTTTCTCTTGTCCCATTGCACATTCTTAGTTGATACCTGTAGCTGCTGGTTCAGCTGCAGCCGCACTTTGAGAAGCACAGAGATCCTGGTCCCCACCTGTTTAAATAAATGGGAGCCTCAGGAAGAGGAGTGCCTTGGAATTTCCTTGGGCTCAAACTGGGCATAACAGTAAAAGCCAGGCTGAGAGCTAGAAGCCTGCCCAAGCACAGGGAGGAGGAGGCAAGGGTGGTATCTGTGTTCTCTTTTTTCCTCTGCAGACCTACAGGCATTTTTCAGAGATAAGGTGCTTTGTGATATGATGTCACAGATGGGGAAATAGTCCCAGGGAGCCCATAGTTTCACAACCCCTCTCTGGTGAAGAAACTGAAAATGGAATGACTGGAAAGAATAATTTTGGTGAAAGTGTATGTGTTTCTGGAGTACACAAATCACATATTTATTTGGCTGATGGCCTGGGATGCTCATTTAGGGTAGACTTTGAAATGTGACACCATACAGTAACTATTTTGTACCAAGAGAAAAGTGATCCCTTTCTCCTCATTCCTCCACTTTTGTTTATTTGAAGACCAGCTAAAATCCTAACATTCTTCCTGACTGGACTCTAAAATGTTTCTCTGCATCCATCCTGCTGTACAGGCAAATGTTGAGGTTGATTTGCCCACTTATAGAGGCTCTTTAGGACCAAAAGTTGTGCAGCTCACATGTTCATTTGGGTGTTTAAAAAACTCTTGTGCCATTCAATATACATATTTTTTTCTTCCTCTGGGCCAACACAGTGCCTCAGGATCCTTCCCAGAAAAGCATTGGGGAGGCTGTGGAGAGGACCAATCTCACCTCAGATTCCTGAAAGCAGGCACTGAGTTTCCCTGATGTCAGCTCTAAGCTTCTCTCCCTGCTCAGCTGAGAGGAGAAATGGATCTTGCAAATAAAATCTGTTCATGTTATTTACTGCATCTTTACTGGAGTTTAAAGGAATATATTAGAGTGTCAACAAACTGGTGAATTCAGTAGCTTACATTAAACAGATGATCATATTACATCATCACAAGGATTCCTACTAAGCATAAAAATGGATGTCTATAAAACTAAAAAAAAAAAGAAAGCTGACTTGTACAGGACAAAATGAATATGTAACGCACAAATACATGAATATATCTTATACATAGACATACATAGTGGTAGTTGTAATACCTGCAGTTCAAGAGAAAGCCTTAATTATGTGTGTGGGGTGATTTAGCAGACAAACTTTTTTTTTTCTCTCTGAGAAGCAATTTTTAAGCCACTTCACATGGCTCAAAGACTGGGAATTGGTATCAATGGGAAAGAGAAGAAATGAGAAATGTTTGGAAATCCCAATGTTTCCAAACATAAATATTTCTATTTCTGCTTTGTTAAATCTGTTTTAATCCTTTTGGGTTCCTGGGGAGGAGTAAAACAGCCTAAAGGTAAGACTTATGATGTAAAAGAGTGACTTATGATGTAAAAGACTGTTTGCTATGACCTTGCCAAACCTATGAACTGAAGAGAGGGATGGCTCCAGAGTGCACAGTGCGTGTTTTGCTTTTCTGATGTCTAGAAGATTCAATACATCTGAAATACAGCAAGAAAATTTCCTGCAGGGCAGTGGAGATGTCCTACTGACAAGAGGGAGCTGTATTCTTTTCTCATCACCTCATAAACAGTGGGGTTCTGACTGAGGATGTTAGGTAATGCTTGCCACATACAGAACTCAAAGGGGGTATTACTTTCATTGTATAACCCTTTGAGATCTGAGGCGCTATTGTTTAACAAAGCATATTGTTTTTCCCTGTTGCTTTTACTGAGCTTTGATGCTGATTTTAGAACTTGACAGCTGTGTTTAGACTTGTCTTACAGCTCTTGTACGGAGCAGGGGAAATAGAGATGTTTGTGGCAGTGGGCAACATGAACAGCTTGGAGGGAGTAGGGTCCAGATTGGCCTTGGGAAGCTGTGGGATTGTTCCTCAGTGATGAACTTGAGCCACCCTCCTTTTGAGAGACTCCTTAGCGATGAATGGGGTGCTTGTGCCCCACCCAGAGCCGTGTGCCTCAGGGAGGGACTCCTGGCGACTTGTCACCGCTGATGAAAGGAGTGAACTCTAGCTTGGCACCGTGCTTCAGAAGGGCCCTGCCTTTGCTTGGGATTGGCATCCACAAGATCCTAATACACCCCCAGGACTACTTGATTTTCCCTTTAGTGCTCTTAGTTTTTGCAGTGTTTAGGTATGAGTATTTTGTGTGGCAAGATAATTAGAATGAAAGAATAATTATTAGGAATGGTCTTCAGAAAAAAAAAAAGTCAGAATTTGTTACAGCTATTGTAATAAATGAAGAGAAAACAAACTTTTTGTCATTACTCTCAAATGTCTAACATCAATTCTTGTAGGATGGTGTGAATTCATCCTCTGTGGGATAAAGAAAAGTCTATAGTTTGTTTTTATTCAGTTGCTGAGTTTACAGGCCCATCTTTGAATAATTATGGATATCTTATTCAATATCTGAAAATTGTGATATTCTGCCATCTCTGTGGATATCAGAGGAGAATGTCTTGAATGAGTTAGTGGGATTGCACACAGCAAACCAGGGACTGGGCTGAAATAGCTTGTCTATTCTGAAAAAACACTTCCACTCTGATGTGGGATGTCCTCGACTTTGTTTTCTCACCTTCTTTCCAGAATTTATTTGCCTTTGACAGCTGATGGATGTGGCAAGATAAGCAATCCTTGCCATCCATTGCACACACTTGAACACACTTTGAATTAATTTTTAACTGGGTATCAGAAACAAGGATAATTTAATGGCTACTACTTTTAACCATTTCACAACTGATCAGTTTAGCAGGAGTGTAAAATCAGTATACTTCTAAGCCAATATTATATTGTTTGTTATGGGTCAGTATCATTTGTATCCTGTATAAATGAAAATTAGAAGTTCGGAGGCTTTATTTGGGCACTGAGTACAACCTGCATTTATTTTCAAGGAAGAAAATGTACTACATGATTTTCACTTCTAACATAAGATGCTAAACCATATCCCTATAACTTAGCCCTCAGGTTTCGGTCATTTTAGAGAGGAAAAATCTAAAAATTCTTAGAGTATTTTTTGTCAATTTAGAACCAGACCCAAATTTCATCGCTTGCACAATTCTTCATTTTCAAACCTCTGTGTTTGGTAGAAATGTCTGGAATGTGTAGTATTGTATTTAAAAATAAAGCAAAACTATTCTTAATAGCCACTCTATCATTTAGCTAAACAAAATCCCATACCCACACAATTCTGGAAGCAGGGAGTAGTGAAGATTGGAGAAGTAGTGGAAAAAAAAAGAATTAGGAGTAAAACTGTATATACAGTGGCCAGAATTAATCACTCTGAGGTTTGGAACGAAGATGATAAATGAAACAAAACTGCCTTTATTCCATGAAATACTTAAAATATTAGTGCAAGAATTCAGAGGCTGCAGTGTTGAGTTCCCAAGTAAACTGTATGAAAGGCCAGGAAGCCCCTTCTGCTTGGTTAGCCTCATACCAAGGATCAAAGCAGACAGGTATCTCAATTCCATATATAACTTTGAAGTATTTAATAAAGAAATTCAGAAAATGTGCCTTAGAGTAGTTCTTGCCAGGCTACCTTGCATCAGAAGAATAAATAAAAACTAGAAGGTCTCTTTGCTGGAAGATGTACCAGTACTGCATTGTTCAAAACTTCTTCATCTGTCTCTGGTAATTCTTGGTTTGTGAAGAAAACAAAAAAGAGTCAGACAGGTTTTTTTATTGCCTTGGGATAATTTTTTTTTTCTCCTCTGTTCTCATAAACCTTCCATATGCTTCTACATCCATGTCTTGTTTTCAATTTTAGTGAAGGTTTTTATTTGGAGTCTCATAAAATTCTAATTTATTGCAGCTTCTTTTTATAAAATGCAGAGGGGAGGAGGGGAGTATTGAGATAGCATGTGCAAGGCAGTCCCAAGGAATGCATTTGAGAATTTATAATGTTGGGCGGTTTATCAACCCCTGCTTCAGTTACTGGCAACTATTTTTCCTAACTCTCTAACCTATGAGCCTGTGTTCTCACGGTGTGTATGGAAGACATGTCATATCAGTCTATTTAAGTAAGAAAGTACTTTTTTCTTTCTTATGTAGTCTGCATTTGCAGAGAGTGAAGGGAAATTAGGTGAAAGAGACTCCCCTGCACATGAAGTGCTCCTACAGCTGTCAGTTCTCACTGTCTTGTTGGGGACTCATTTCCATCAGCGTGCACTATTGATTGAATACTCATAAGAAATAAGATAGGAGTGATATATTCCTCTGGAAGTCACGGATGACAGTGGACCCTTTCCTAGGTTAGGAGCAGAGCATTTGCCTTTGAGGGAGCAGAAATACATCCAGGCTTACCTACTTGTGCTCAGTTCAGAATTGACTCAGGACCAAACTGAACAAAAAGCAACAAAGTGTGTTTCCCACCAGCAGAACTGTTTGTCTTTGCCCCTCTCTGGTGTTAAGTTGACCAATCTAAATGAAAATCTCATACTTCAAATAGTGAAGAATTGTGGTGCTAATGTGTTACCATCATTCAAAGTTACTGTGAGATTTCAAGTCGTCTCTGGCTTCAGCGGAATGAACACAACATTTTTTTGGTCAAGGAACTACATCACTTTCGCATAACTAACTGATGTGCTGAAAATATCTGTGAAAAGAAATGGCCAGAGTTAAGGGTATAGTGCACGAGCACACATACATGAAAGGTCTCATCAGGTAAGCCAGTAGTTTAAGAATTGCATGCAAATCACACATATACTTCTGCATACTTTGTATATTTGATATACATGTAAACATATATATGTACACACATGCAGGTATTTTCTGAACATATTCTTCTTTGTGAATGTGAAACCCTTCCCACCCCGTACATGTTGTGATATATCAGTAATACAACACTTGTGATGTTTAAATGTTTGGGGAGAAGACCCTCCTGGAAAAAGTTCATAGGGGTGGGTCAACGTAAGTACTGAAAGAGAGATTCAAGTTCTGTAGCACATTTGAAATCTGTTCTTGCAGGGGCTGTAAGGAAATATGAAACTGCTCTGCGGGAGAGAAACTGCTGGGCACTGGATCCTTTTTTCTCCTGTAAATAAAACATAGAATAGGCTTTTAACTGCCTTTTCTCTGCAATAGCTACTTAACCCTGTTCCCTAGCATTAAGGAAAAAAAAGGAAAATTCCAAGAAAATTTCCCATTCAGAGTAAAAAATATAAATTAAGCCTAAGTGCGCAATGCACACTCTTTTCTTTCCTTCCTGTTTTGTTTGGTGTTTTCTAACTCTGCTTTTTGGACAGCTGAATGGGGGCTGGGAAAGTGTTTACAATATTTTCACATGATTGAGATGGCAGAGTTCTTGCACTCTGTGAAAGGCCTTCTGTTTTCAGATGGCATTGAAAGTTTACCGTCTTTCCAGACAAAAGGAAGAGAGCCTGTTGCCAGCGGATGAGTAATGGGCATGGCCTCCGCACAATACCTCCTATCCAGTCCTAAATCTACATGGTGTTCTTAGGCTTCCCGGCTTCTCCAAAGCAACCTTTGTCTCTGCTCTGGGAGACCAAGACTGCTCGTTGGGCAAGTGGGGATGCAGCCAAGAGGGGAAGGCTCCGTGACAGCAGTTGCTCAGTACTCACTGCCCAGTATCTGCCTCCTTACCATGCCACTATAATAGTTGGGAACCCATCAACAATTGAGCATCCTCTATACAAATATGTTGCAGACCATCTGTATAGCTTTCAGTTCCAGAAGATTCCAGTAACTCACTAAGTTTTAATACTTTTTTTTCTTCTTGTTAATCATATGGGCTGCCCTGAGATAAGTGATTAAAGCAAAAGCCTGACATAATTTCTTCGGAGCTAAAACTGCACAGAAGTTGCCTATTCCTGTATTTGTTCTCTTACAAGAAACTTGAAGCAGGCATCTTCCGCTGTTAATAATTTTTAGGTTCTATCAAGTCATCTTTATTTTTTTTGTCAGAAAAATATTTTGGTGAAAACGATTGCTAACATAATCTTAGAAAATATTTGAACAAGCAATTCTGAAGTTTTTCCAGAGGCTGGTTGGTGTTAGAGAGACCAGTAGGTAATTTTTTCTTCTTTCTCTTACAAAACTTCCTAGAGCTTGTCTATTTGGAACTTATCTGAATGTGTATATGTGTATGTAGGCTACCTACACGTGGGGCATGTATGTGGGTGTAAGTATGTCTCTCTCTGTCTACCTGTCTNCGCCTTTGGTTTTTTTTCCAGGAGTTAACAATCTAAAGCAGCATTAAAATAATCTGGCTTAATTTCCTCTGCTGAAAGAGCAAGTTAGCTGAAATTTGGACATTTTGCTGAAAGGACAGGAAAAAACAGGTAGTTTTGGTTTTAAAGAGCATGACCATACACATTCTGCTCTGGTGCCTTTAAAGGGAACTTCCCTGTTTAAATGCCCTTGAGCAGAGAAATACCAACACCTCTTAATTGTTTAATATATTACAGCCTAAAACATTTACAGAAGTGCTTTCCAAGTATTTCACTGTTCCAGGTGCTTGGTCCTGCACCTCCTAAAATAATAGGCTATTTCCCCTCAGTTTTCCTGTGCTTGGTGCCACAATGAAACATATGCTCTGTATCAAGGGAAGGGGAAGTGAGGGAAGTAAGCGGGATGCCTGACATTGGTGCTGGTGCTTGCGGCATACACAGACCTCTCTGTCTTGCGTCACAGAGCTGCTAAAGAAAAAAAATAACATGGCTTGTACTTGGGCTGTAAGGTCCAAGGAGAAAAATATCATATTGTTAAGCATTTGAATGTCACTCTGCACAAAGACCCCTTATCACTGTGTCCTCTGAGAAGCATCACAAAAAGAATAATAATTCTACTAATCAGGAGGGCTGGGCATACACCGGTGCACAGTACAGCTGTCTTGCAGCTGCCTTAGGGCCATGCTCCAAAATGTATTTATTCTTGTATGGAGGTGTCATGAAGCCAAAGTCTGATGTCGGTCACATGTAACCATGCTCCAGACTGAGGAAAAAAATTTATGCCTTATTTTGATCTAGTAGGGACAAGATAAGACACAATTTTCTTGGCCTGTGCTTAAATAATTTTTTTTTTTTCAACTTAGTCGAAATGGACTGAGGCTTTTACCCACTCGGGAAATAAATCTCCTAATACACTTAAGGCTCCCTAGGTTCTGTGGGGCTCTGCCCTGACATATCAGGATTCGAGCTGTCACTCTTATCAGCACATGAGCCATGCCATGAGCATGGATAACCCCGTCACATTGTCACTCGTGGGCACTGAGTGAAACTGGACAGGCAAAGGGACTTAGTCTGGAAATGCATCCTCAGAAAGTTCCTTCCCTTT
Organism: Donacobius atricapilla; assembly: GCA_013397315.1. Classification (NCBI taxonomy): domain Eukaryota; kingdom Metazoa; phylum Chordata; class Aves; order Passeriformes; family Mimidae; genus Donacobius; species Donacobius atricapilla. The sequence goes on along the minus strand of WBMY01002796.1, from coordinate 516,719 downwards.
CTTGAAAATCCTCCCTACTGTGCAAATGCAGGCTAACTAAAATGGTGTGAAGAGCTGGGGTCTCAAACCCTTCCAATAGTTCCATGTAAGGGAGCAGCAGCTGGATGGTTTCCAGCAAGGAGCTGGAGCGCGAGAGGCTCTGTCTGGCCCGAGGGAGGAGATAATGTGAAGTTAAACAATTCTGTGAGAGTGGAGGACTGAATCTTTCCGTGGCTGCTGTTTCCATCAAGCACTTCCCAGCACAGTTGCCTGCCATCCCTTTGAACCCACGTCTCCCATGTGACAGAGCAGTGATCTGGCTGCTGAGCCACTAGACTAATATTGTTCTTTTAATCTCACAAATATGTGTTATAAAAGAGTTGGACTCACATGAGAAATTAAGTATAAGATCTGTCCTCATAAAGACATTATACCATGAATGCTCTCTTTCTGCTGGCTGCAAGAATAGGTGGCTCAAGGGTGAAAGGGTAGCATTTACATTTAAATACACCTATTGGAATTGCACAAACAGAAGGCTAAAGCTACTGCTCCCTCTCTGAATGCTTTTAGAGTTTGCTGCCTTTTTTTTTTACATANCTTCGGAGCTAAAACTGCACAGAAGTTGCCTATTCCTGTATTTGTTCTCTTACAAGAAACTTGAAGCAGGCATCTTCCGCTGTTAATAATTTTTAGGTTCTATCAAGTCATCTTTATTTTTTTTGTCAGAAAAATATTTTGGTGAAAACGATTGCTAACATAATCTTAGAAAATATTTGAACAAGCAATTCTGAAGTTTTTCCAGAGGCTGGTTGGTGTTAGAGAGACCAGTAGGTAATTTTTTCTTCTTTCTCTTACAAAACTTCCTAGAGCTTGTCTATTTGGAACTTATCTGAATGTGTATATGTGTATGTAGGCTACCTACACGTGGGGCATGTATGTGGGTGTAAGTATGTCTCTCTCTGTCTACCTGTCTAAAGAAATTACATTTCACTGTGGTATAAAGGGCATGAAGAAGAGTTTTCTAAGAATTAACTAAGCATTCATTAACTGCACTTAATTTTGACTGTGTTCTTGGCTAAGAAATGTCAGTATTGAGTTCTTATTCTTTCATGCTAATTTGGTGTTGCATAGCGACCGATGTATTGTTGTGAGGAAAACAAGCAAAGACGTAAGAGATACAGGATTTCTTAAGGGTTGGTTGTAGCTGGTATCAGCAATTTACTGACTAACCTGTAGTAACCTGTAGTGCTGACAGTCCTGGGTACACAAGCAATACATTAAAGTTATTAGCAAGACAATTTTCTAAATTACCCGAATGGAGCTTTCAAGGTAACTAATTCTATTCTTAGGACT
>WBMY01002796.1:469420-514043 GCA_013397315.1 Donacobius atricapilla | reverse complement strand
TTTTTTTTTTTTTTACATAATCAAAAAGGGCAATTGAGATGCTTAAGATCCCATAAAACAAAGTAAAGTAGGTCTTTGTGCCGGCAAGATAAATGGATGAGCCTTTTCAAAGTAATTATTTTACTTTTCTCATCAGTATGTGCCACTCAGGAGATGAAATCCAGATTTCAACCAGAGCTTTCTCTGCTGTTACACTAACTGGTAGCATTGGCTGTGTGGATGCTGTTTACATTTCCCACAGAAAATGAAATGCACATTTATTTATTTTTTTTTGTATCTGCCAAACCCACATTTACCCTGTGATAAAACAGAAATCTCCTTAACACCTGGAGAAAACAGAAACTAAAACAGAGTGGAAAAGGCATTTAGTGCAAGGGTAGCCTGGCAGCCATGGTGCAAGCTCAGTGAAACCCTTGAAATGCGCCTGCTTGACCCAGGCCAGGGCTTACTGCCTTTCCTCGTCAACATCTTTCTCCCCTCTATACAGTGACAGAGGCTTATGGGCTGGAGTTGCAAAAACTCTGGGATTGCCTTTGCTCTTTAGGATTTCTGATTGAAGGAAAAAAAGAAAAAAGAAAAAAGAAAAAAAAGAAAAAAAAAAGAAAAAGAAAAAAGAAAAGAAACCCCAAGTGTATTTTCCTTGATTTTTTTCTTCAAATTTTTGATGCCTCTTTTATCATGATTTTTCACTACCTACACAAGGGCCAAAACCAAAGTGCATGAATAACTGCCTTAAAATTACAATGTAGCTGGAAATCAGAAACCTGGAGCTCCATGCTGAACAATTTTTGCACATACTCTCTGATATGTATTAAATCAATACACAACATATAGCTAATAAAACAAATCATAAATATGTTCCAGATACCTCTGAACATTTAAGAACTTGAAATCCAGATCTGGATGTGCCAGTTTCTTAATATGTAGTTAATAATTTTTCCATTGAATATGTACATAAAATTGCTGTCTTAATATATAATTTGGAAAGTGGGGAATACTAAGTAATTAAACAAAAAATAATCAAATTAACTTTGGAATCTCTGCAGAGTGAAATGATCCCATCAGCAAAATACATGCAAAGAAAGGAATGGTGAAGGAATCCATAACTCCATGGTCAGTATCCCTTCATGGGTCCTTGTTTTTAGAGTATATATGACTGTATTTTGTTTGAGTACTTTATAGTTTTGGCCTTTACAACACTGAGTGTCTGTATAAAACAAAACAGTGTGTCCCTTAGTCTTCCTAGTCTAGCAAGTCCTAGTCCTCCTAGTAAGTCTTCCTAACTTTTTTGGTCTAAGAAAAGCTGAATAATTTTTCCTGTATACTTTCTTAATTTTTTAATAATTTTATGTCAACTGCTCATCAGTCATCTTTTTTTTCCCCAAGCCAAGGAATCTTCTGCCACTTAAACGCTCCATGTAGAGAAGCTTTTCGACACATCAGCTGAGCCTTGTTGCACCCTGCTTTAGCTCTCCTCCTTCTACTATGCCTTTTTGGAGGTGAGTGGTCAGAGGTGCGCTCAGTATTCCCTCTGAACATCCTTGTTATTCTTCCCCTCAAAAGGACTCTTGAAAGGCTGTGTGCTGTCTGACTGTTAGTGAGCATTGGGATCGCTCATGGAGTTTAAAGGTCCATTTTAAGGAGGAGTTATCGTCATGGCCCACAGATTCATGCGGCCACACTACCTGAGTTCAGAGGATTTTACGTCCACTGCAGGGCAGTTTAGAGTACCTAAACTTCATACCTGTGTTTTGAACTTAGAGTGTAATGAATGTGCCTCAGGGCTTCTGGAGGAGAAATCCCTTCTAGCAGCCAACAGTCAATATTATGCACCTCAGCCCTTTGAAAATTTAGGCAAAAATTATCTTCTGAGTAGTAAAACAGAAAGTAAAGCCTGTATTCAAAAAGTAGAGGGGATGGTAGATGTTCTGAGGTTCTGGTTCCTGGCCTCACTTTTCTGTTTTCAATAGTAGTGTAACATAAAATACAAAGTTTTTTCCAAGAAAAAGAACCAGAATCAATCTACTACCACTATTTGAGAGGCAAGTAACTTCTCTTGTTTCTGGAGAAACCTTGTCAGGTTTCTCTTCCAGGTCAAAGAAGGAAGCTTGTAGTTGCTTTTGGGTTTTCATATCATTAGACTGTGGTCAGAAGATGGTGCAAGTTGCTGTTTGAGGTTAGAATCAGACACCTCCATTCAAATTCAGTCAATATAATTGGATATGGGCTGAGAAGTTAATGCTAAAAGTTTAGTATCATGAAATTATATCATGCATAGCTCAACTACAATCAAATATTTATTTCCTAGTTTGAGGCTCTCATTTTACGCTCTGAATGAATAAAATACAGCCGGACCAAACACAGGTTGTGAGACAAGTGCAAGCTCTCCTTAGAGGTTAACAATCTGATTTCTCTCTCACACCAGTTTTACGGTCATTTAGCTCCATTGACTTTGGTGGAATGGGCCCTGATTTACAACATTGCTTCAGTGCAGGTTTAAAGCTGTGCTGCACAATAGCTGTGCTGGTGTCAGGGTCTTACGGAGCAAAGTGTCTTTGCATTGTGCTTGCCACAGTAGTATCAGTTCTGAGGCTGTAAAGAAAATCTTTATTAAATCTAGATCCACAGAGAACACATTTTGCAAAAATTATTTTGATTTCTCATTTGTGGCATTATCATTTAATATTAGTTACGAGGTTTGTTGTGTTGTTTTTTTTTTTCCTCCAGTGATTTGTCACTTACCAAGGTAATCCTTGAGTTTCAGACCAGAAATATAGGTCAGAGGTTTACAAAGTCCATATTTGGGTGTAATTTTGGTTGAATAAATACCATCAAACTGAAATGAAATCTAAAAAATGCTGTTAAATTTAAAACCAGAAGCTCAGCAACTGAAAACATAGAATTAGTAATTTTAGGCATGACTTGGAAATTAGTTTACCTCCTGTCTTCTCTCCTAAGTGTGATTGTAAGTTTGCACACAATGGACTACCATTTCTTCCATTTAATGTGTACCACCATAGGAGGTCTCCTGTGCTGCTTCTTATCTTATATTGACTTCCTAGTGTAGAGTAGGCAGGAAAAAACATCATCTGAGTGAATGCATCTGATCAAGCAATGAGAATCTGTGCCCTTAGCTTGACGCACGTTGAGACAAAATACTGTGGGAAAGCTGAGCAAGCTGAACACAATAAACTTTCAATCTGCTTCGCTGATAGGTAGATACAACCTTGCCTGCTGGAGCTCTCCTTTAAGATCTATAGCTCATATAGGCTGAGGATATGGAAGAGCACATGTGCTTTTGATGTCTCTCTGCCTAAATTGCCAGAGTTCACTTTTCACAGTCCTTAGTCTGTCACTGGGAAGCTGTAGAATGATCTTCCTTGTGAGCCAGCCCTCATCTCCTTATCCAGTGCAATGGCCATGTTTTTTGGAGAAGAGATCAGCTCTCTTCCCCCTTAACACAATCTGAAGTATGGTAGGAACATCAGGAGGGCAGGGCAGCATTAAAAAGAAGGATTTGTTTCCTGAGAGATGGCATTGTTTCTCAGTTCCCAGCAGCAGAAACTTTAAACTAATGACCTTTCCAGAACATGTAAGCCAGCTGAGCCTAAGACTCATGTTCATTTTGATGATTTGATATTTTGTTATGATCATTTCTAGCAGGGACAATGTTTTGCAACATCATATTAATGATAATAATAAATAAAACCATACTCTCTTTTCTCCCCCCAGAACAACATCCACTGTGGTTATTTACCCAATGGGTCTTGGGGGCTTCCAAGATTTTACAGTTGTCAGGATCAGTGCAAGACAGACTCTGCTGAAAGAACCAGCTACCTGTAGTGCCACATCTGTGTTTCTTTTCCTCCCCCTCACCCAAATCCTGACTTTAGGGAGGGAACAGATATTTTTTCTTATGTGCCTGGCTTGCTGGGAGAGCCACATAGCTGTGGTCTGTTTGCTCAACATTCACTGTGCTGCCCAAGTGTGAAAGCAAGCATGGAGTGTAGATTCTCTCCGACTTCTGTGGGATCTGGAGCAGATCCATGAGGAATGCTACTGTTTTCAGCACTTCCCCTCTGCCTAAGACCAGGCACACTGAGATATGAATGTTGTTACAGCTGCCACATACTATATATAAGCCTCATGTTGATGATTATTGCTTTAAACCAGAAGGTCTTTGTTTAAAAATGTTTTCTTCCATCTAGAATCTACCAGGTTGTGTTAAAGTAATGCTTTCTATTTTTATCGTTGTTAACAGTGTACCTGGAATTTATATAATATCACAGTTTGTACTTATAAAAAAAATACTGTCTATTTATTTATTTATTTACTGTGCAGACAACTTTATAGTAGTGGAGAACTAGCCCTGAATTAATTGAAATGAATTGGCCTATTCATTTTTTAATTGTTTGTAACATTTTCTGTTTTGGTTTCTTTATTACTTCTAGTGGATTTGCTTCAATCCACTCCCTCAATTATAGTACTTTTCTTTAAAATACAATGAACTCTGTTGCATTTCAGGGAGCTGCATGGTCAACTCATGTCACTTCTGTCACCCTGCTGAATGCCATGTAACAGTGACAATGCTTGGAAGCACTGACTGCTGGCTTCTGCGAGACTGGAAGGAAAGGAAGACCTGGACATATTGGTTACATCGAAACTATTAAACAAAATAAGTCAGAGAATTTTCCTGGGGGCCAAATGGCATGAGTGAGCTTGAATCCACACAGTTAAACTCTGGCCACAGTAGGTCTGAGTATCAGACCTACTGATACTCAGTAGGTTTCCAATCAGGATACTCAGTAGGATTCCAATCACAATGGCCACATCCAAAATATCTACTGGAGGTGATGTCTGACCTGGGTCAATACCCAAGCTGTACGTTAGCTCTGTCTGGAAGAGCATTAGCAGGCCTGCACCAAAACCATACCAGGGACCAGTTTAGTAGTATGGATGGTTTTGGGCCCATGCCTTGCTGGTCTTGTTTAGTTAATTTAGTGTCAGAGGGAAACCTCAGTAATTGTGCCAGGAGTCAACAGGAAATGCCTTAATGACCAGAAGCTGCTGAGAAGTATAATCATTAGGTTTTTTACCTCCTTCAAATTTGGATTCTTTTTCTCATTTTATTTTTTACCAAATGAGCACTGAAAACTTTTGAAATCTCGTAGAGTAATAAAATTGTGTTGTTGCCTGCACAAAACTTGTTAGTTTTGAACTACCGAAAGATTTTTCACACAAGCTGAGCTTCTGGAAAAGTCAGCTTCAGCTCTCCTCCCTGATGAAGGATCTCCTACGGCTTTGAGGAAGTTGCTAAGAGCTTGTGTGACCAGCATCCTATTTGGATATAGGGGTAAAAAGCAATGAGGTGTTGAGACACAAACACATCAGGCACTTGAGGTCACATAAGCATGCTAAACTGATGTGAACATAAAACTCCCCTTGACTTCTGTCACAACTTATTTCACATGTCTGGGAAGGCAATTTATTTTAAACCTTGCAAAAAGGAATGAGTGCATTGTTACATCAGGATCTTTTCAAAGTCAGGTCTGGGGCTGGGTTTAGGTAAGCCTGATATGTCCTTCATACAGTGTGAGGTAGCTACTTTGGAAAGCTTGGGCTCTGTGTTTCTAGAGCTAGTTCTGTGCAATGGTACCCCAGTTATCCCATGGAACACTGTACTTCAGTGTTATATTTCTGCCTGCAGCAATATAAATCAGAATCAGGCAATTCATGCCTGAATCCTTTTCTCTGTTCTGGAGATAAATGGCAGTGAAGGCTGAGTAGTTTTAAAAAGCTCATCATACAAAATTATTGTATTAGGCCATGCTGTATTACTGAGATTACGGAAAATTACCTACGTGTATTGAATTAAACCATGATTTTGCAATGATCTCAGCAACAGCAGCAAAACTGGGACAATTTAATCATTGAGTTATCGGCTGGATAGGTAACTACTATCCTAAATTGCTGCTTAGAATGAAAAAAAAATGGTATTGTTTTATCCAGAAACTAGCCCTTATTTAACTTCGAGCACTAGCCCTTATTTTTCTTAGACCTCAGGCATATGTTTGAATTTCTGAAGCTGTCAGGTACTGATTTCAACAACATTTAAAGCAATGCATATTTTGCCTCAGGTTTGCTACAGGATGAGCGTGTTCTTAATTAATGTGGTCATTTGATGTACAACACCTTGCTGAACTTGACTATGTGCTTTTACCCAGTGTTCCTTTTTGGGTAAAAAGTCTGTTTCATAATTGACCTATGCATGGGTCAGTCTCATAAAGGAGGTTGTAAGAGCCTTACAGGTGCATAGTCATACCTGGCCCAGTCTGTGCAAATCTTATTTAATGAAAAAGTTATGAAGCAAAGAATCAAGTTGTTGCCCAGAATGATATACTCAGAAACTGGTATTTTTTCTTTGAGCTGGATTTTGAAAAGCAGGAAGTATGGTAAAGCAGAGGAGGAACATTTAACCTTTTCTATTTTTGCCTCCCTTTTCCTTCCCTTTTCTGTCTTTCCCCTCAACTTTCAAGCACTCTCCCATGGATGCTTGCATATGGCAATGGCTCTACTCAGACCTACTGAGGCCATTGCATCAGTTAAGGTTTGTAAGGCCATAGTGTGTTTATTTTTGCAGTCTGATCTTGTGAGAAACTGAGGAGGTCTTGCATCTCCCTCCTACTGATAACGGTGGTGTTGAAAGAGCTGGGTGGATTCCAGGGCAAAGCCTTGGAGGCTGTGGGTTCGAGAGCTGCTAACTCTCTTTGGGAAGTACGTGCAGATTCCTTTGGCTTTCACTGGGGGAAAGCCTGGCTCCCCTCTAAAGAAAAAGAAAACAAAACAACAAAAACCTAAGATACAAACCCCCAAGACAATAGTTGTGGTGGTCCAAATAAATAAAACATTAAAACCCCAGTCTCAGCCCAAGCACTCAGTCTGGGGAGGCTTTGGAATTAGGGGCTTGAAGCTCGACTCAGTCCATGTTCTCTTTGTGGAAGAAAGGTGCAGGCTCTGGCCATGCTTAAGTGGGCTTTGGTGTGCAAGGACGTAGCCCAGTGGCCTGTGCTGGTAGTCCCTGCCTGCTGGCTCAATGCTCATTCACCCTGCACAGGCTGTGAGCTGTGCTCTGCAGGCACCACCCCAGGCTTCATCTCAGGCTCTTTTTGACCCTCTTTGGCTGTTTTAAAGCTGGATCCTTTCAGCTTATATTCTCTCTCAAACAATTTGCTCTCCCCCCTCCCCCTCGTCCCCGTCCCCCCCCCCTTTCTCTACTTCCACAACTGAATTTACTTTCCAAACTCCCCATTCCACCATCTATCCACTCCATATGTTTATATTCTCCTATTGCTGAGGCACAGCATGCTGACCTGCCTGGACAGAGCTCCTTTATCACAGAGATAAACATGATGTCCCCCTCACACAGAGTTTCTATCATGTGTGACCTTTCATCTTGAACTGCCATGACCTTTTTTTTATTAATGCTGTACTGTGCTGCTTGCAGAAGCCAGGAAAGAAAATCTTTTGTTTCTAGATAGAATACTGCTAAAGGACATGATACGGTCTTGTTTTTAATCCAGCTAATTAAAATCTGCATGTGCAGTGTAACTGAGAATGCAGCCTTCGCCCACCACTTTCCCACAGGCAGGGAATAAAGGCCTTTAGTGCAGCAGCAGCTAGCCACCCTTGGATAACAGAGAACAGAGACCACAATTCATCCCAGCTTTCCTTATCATATTCGCAGAGGGCTTTCCCCTCCCTCCCTCTCTCCCTCCCCCTCTCTCTCCATGGAATCACTTACTGTAGCTATGTGCCTCTATATATCACTGCAGAATGTAATCAAGTTAAAAATATGTTAGCTCACATTTATCTATGCTCCAGCGAGCTTCAAATGTAATTCATTTTTGTAAAAAAAAAAAAAAAAAAAGAAAGAAAAAGAGGGGGAAGAGGGAAAAAGAGAAAGAGAAACAAAAAAGAGAGAGAAAGAAAAAGGAAAAGTGTCTATTTCTATTCCACTGTCAACCCTACTTATTTTAAAACTGTTCTGCCCAGAACAAACTGAGTATCACAGTTTAACAGTTCACACTTTTGTATGTTCATCATGTTGGCTTTTTTGGATTTACTGGATGGTTGTGGTTATTACTAAAGCTGCCTTTTGTGTGTATGTGTGTGTGTCAGGGAGAGGGTGCCATGGAATTTTTTCTTATGAAACATTTCCTTGGTTAGTTTTTCACTTGTTGTTTTTTGTTGAGTGACTGAAGTGGGGAGGGAGGAGGAAAAGGAGGGCAGCCTGGTGGGAAGGAGCAGTGAGGGCAGAATGGGAAGCAGTAAAACTGAGCCCCCACCTGTTTTCTCTTTCTTCAAGTCATGTTTTATATGATGATGATGAGGTCATCAGGAAGTATAAAAATGTGCCAGGAGATTCAAAACTTGGAAGGAGATTGTACAACACAAGTAGAAAATACATTTCAGTGCATGTGCAGAAGCCCTTCCCCCCGAGAAGCACACAAACAGGCTTTCTGTGGTCATTCCCTGGTAACCCGCACAAAGAGCTGCTCAAACAGCTGTGCCTTTGGCTCAGCACCATCCACGGGGCTGCTGTGCAAAATGCTGATTTTGGGGCATTAACTTCCCCAACACAAATTCAGAGAAATATACTTACAGTTATTAATGGAAGGGATTGTGAATCCTAAATAAATATGCGCCACACTGGGAAATTATTTCCTTTATTTGTCGTAACAAAAGATTCATGTGTGCATTGTGTTCAGGGAATTATTAAAGATATTTGAAAAGTGATGTTTTGAGTTCCAATAAAGCTTATTGGGTGACACCAATCTGACTAAAGTGCTTGAGGCCACATTTTTAAAATATCTAAATATTTTGAAAACACAGAACAAGAGGATTAAAAAATGTTAGAGGTACCATGCTGCCTATATATTAAAACATGCCATGTTGATCAAGCACAAGAGTGCTTTTTATCACAATTTATCTTATGCTGAACTCTATAAGCAGGAATAGAGATCTGTACACTTTTCTGCTTTTACTGCCTATGGAAGGACAGTACTAAATAAGAAATAGCTATTACTATACATGTATAATTCTGATATATTTATATATCATGACATAGGTTTTTATGTATTTTGGAATTCGTGTCAAATCAGTAGAACAGTGGAAGCCAAGAAGACATTTATCTGTATTTTACCAAGGTAAGGTTTTCTGTTTCTCGTATTTTGAGAAATGTATTCAATAATTACTCTTTAATGGTGACCCCTACTTTGACACACAGAAAAGGTTGATGTCAAGTCCCATATTTGATACAAAATTTGTGTTTGCATATTGCATAAGCAATATAAGATTTCTGAAGCTTCATGTATTCCCTTTAAGTGGGCTAATCCTAATAAATATGGCATTTTTTATTGTTGCTTAGCAGTCTTCCCCAAAATTAATTTGTATTTTGGGGGACAATTACAATTTTTATGGGCAGAGCCAATGTTAAATTATGTCCTGTAATTACATGTAACTAATAACATAAATTACAGTGGCGATTATTATTTTTGTCACTAATAGCTGTTGTTGTAGAGCACTTTTTAAGGAGAGGGCGCATAACAAGAACTAAAAATCAACCCATTGCCATGTTAGTCACACATGGCAAGCAACATGGCATAAATTCCCTCTCAAAGTCTCTGAAGGATGGTGAACATCAGGGTATGCTAAAGGTCAGGCTTAATAATGGGGCATAAGTCTCAGATCCCCACAGTGAGTCTAATGTATTGAAAATCAGGATGTCTTTACTAAGTCCCTAAATCACTTTATGCACTCAAAACTACATTCACAAAGTTTAGCTTGTGATAGGACCCAGAAGTGTTAAGGAGGTTCTTGTCAATACACTTAATGAAAAGAGGATCAAAATGACATTCTGTAATCTCACAGGTGGGACCTGAACCTGCACTTCTGATGTTCTGATTCATCTGTGTCATCAGCAACCATTTACAGGGATTCCTTGTTGGTGATACCATGGAAAATAGGACTGTGACAGGAGGCCATACCTGAAAATTTGTATCAATTTTTGATAGTTTTCAGTAATTTATTTCAAAGTTTTCAAATTTTCATCATTTATACATCTACTTTTTATGCCACCTTTTTATTAATCTTGAGCACAATTGATATATACTGATCTTTAAGAACTAAGAGGATATTCTACAGTAAGTGAAAGTTCAGAATACTGAAGAGGCTGACAGGTTATCAATGGCAGTAATTTAAAATACTCAGCTATGGCTGCAGAAAGATCCCTTTAAAAAGACTGTTCTTCTTTCCTATACTAACCTCATATCAAAGCAAGTACTTAAATCAGTGCCAAAAGGAATGAAAAGAATAGTTATGATTCAATTCCCTTTTGACACTGCAAATTCTCCTCACAATCCAAGTCCCAGATTTCACTGCATCCCTTCTTAACAAAAGCTGGTTGGCCCAATTGTGCAAGAACGTTTTATAAGGCTATGAAACTGAGGGCTGGTTAATCAGACCCTTTCTGCAAACGATAAAGACCAAGGCAGAAATGCTGCAACCAAACTGATGATTCAGGGGGACAGTAGGAGGCAGCTGCTGAGCTGCAAACAGAATGTGAGTCACCCTCTCCCTCACTCTTGAATGAAAAAACCCAAACCAAAACAATAATACGATTAGAAATTACTTTCTCTACCCTCAGATTGAGCAAAGAGAGTGGCAGCTCATGTGTCCTTGCTTAAATAACTAGGTAAGTTTATTACTGGTGGTGGATGGAATGGTGTAGCCACATAGCTCTGGAAACAGAAGGGTAAAGCTGACCAAATAGTCATGCCCAAGTCAGGTTTTACCTACTAAGAATAATTCTGTGTGAATAAAAACCAGCTTGGAAGCTGGGACTTAGCCTTCTGCAGCAATGTAGTCACAACAATAATCCTAATAAGTAATGGGAACATGAGGACAGGACTCGTTAGTAATAAATAATGAATTACCAGCAATGTGAAGCCTGTGGTAGCAGCAGGAGCCCAAGGCTGGTGCCCTGCAGGTACCTGGCAAATGAAATGCGATAGGTACACACTGTCTCCTCCCCTCGCCAGGCTTGAGTGGGAGGAATGAACTACTGAAACACAACAGCAGAACTACTTGCTGAAGGCATTGTAAAGACTTCTTTCTACTCATTTATCCCTTTATCAGTAAGGTCCCAGGTGTTTTTCTAGAACATGGTTATGTCCAGAAGGAGCCAAGCGAGCTTCCATTTAGTTCATCATTAAATTGAAAATGGGTCCTTGCAAGCTCTTATTCTCTACCTGTGGTAAGAAGCCTTGAACTCCTTTAAAGAAAAAACAACTGAAATCTGTTTTTCCAAATTCAAGCCTGATGCTATTTCCATTCGTATTGGTTGGATCAGTATGCTTACCTACTCCAACATTAGGTTTTTATCTTTGCTTGGAGGAAATAAAGTCCTGAACTGTACCTTCTCCCTAAAATCAGGAAGACAGTTTTGGATAGGTAGAGTATCCAAAGTTCAGTTTTCTGAAATTATGCCCACAGGCAACTAGCCAGAGTTTGGTTCTCTCAATTTTTTCACTTCCTATGAGGATGGCAATATATGACATTTAATATGAATGCAATAATCCGAAGAAAAACAAAATAACATATTTTGCACATTTTCTGGTACCAAGGGATTACCATTTACTGCTGCTGTTGTTTAGAAATCCTTAGATACATATATGTATGTGTATATGTAAAAACACACATGTGTATACACATATATATGTGCATATGTAAAGCCTTTCTACTTTTCTCAAAAGAAATCAGAACAGGATTATATCTGAGCAAGCTAGCTAAACATTTACTATTATGACTAAAATAATTGGTGGTTCATCTCACTTTTACCTTTTTGTATACTAAACATTGAATAATTTCTCTCTGACAGACAAATACTATGCATATGCATGGCCCAACACTTCTACCCTATCACTGCAGGAGGATTGGGATAATTTGTTTGTTTGTTTGTTTGCACCAGATCTATTAGGACGTTGGAAGCAGCAGACCTGATACTACCATTGCTGCAGTTTTTGGTTTCCAAATAGCTGAAATATGCTGAGTGCATCCCTGACAGCTTAAACCTATTGAAAAAAAATGGAACATCTCTGAAAGTTTCAGGCATAATCTGTTTTTCAGGGGCAAACATATGAGTGGTTAGAAGAAAATACTCCGGAACACAAGCAGTTGTTGAAGTTTACCTCTGATGACATCTTTGGGAAACACACTGAGACAGCCCACAGGAACAAGGGATGCATAAAGCCTACAAGCTCTCTATCAGGTGACAAAAATCATTCTGTGACAGCTAAGAGATGAAATGAAACAAAAGACATCCAGTTCAACACACATGAACTTTCTGAATGAAAGCAACTGAAACGTCAAGAGAATCAAGAGAATAATCTGAGTGATCAGCAAGGTGGTGAGGCACACACCAGAAGTCAACTTCAGGTGTGCTTCCAATCAGATGCTTGTTTTGAGAAAACATCATTTCAACCTTGTTTTTTGCACCTGCAAGATGTTTATCTGGATTAGCTTGATACTTAACATATGCCCTGAGAGCTTGCTGTCTTTTCTCTGAGGCTGTGTTGATACCTGGCCTTGGTGCTTGAATTTAGGGTCCTGCATGCTTTGTTTATACATTACAACATTTTATTCCCTTTTCCTTGGCTTTGCTTCCAGAAATCTATGAACAAACCTGTAAATTTTTTTTATTTGTTTCTTTTTCATTGTCTACCATTTTTTCGTCTGTAAAACGATATCGCTTGTCTTGAAGGTCAGTAAATATCCTTTATGTAAACCTGAAAATGCTCATCAAGATGCTTTGATCTCAGTTTAATGTCTTTCTCTGAATTGGTTTCTTTTAATTTCTAGCTTTAGTATTTTCTTCATCTTTTGTCTCAAATGCTTTTCTTTAGCTAGTAAGGTTTTTGATTTCTACTTTCTAATATTATATTCCCAAGTGCTCAAAACATTCTGTTTCTTTATAAAAGTCCTTGTTTAAGATATTCTTTTTCAGAGACTCAGCTGCGCACACCATAATTTTTTCTATGAGTTTTTTTTATTTTGGTGGTTACTACCCTGACAGATAGAATTCCTGACTCTTCCATTTGAATCTGGTCAGTAATTTTAAAAAAGTTAGGGGGCCTTGGTGTCACTTGTGAGGTTGGGATTTAATTTCTTTCTTTTTTTATGAAAAAACCAAAAACAGTATTCATTTCTATAGTGTGGATGGAAATATTGCCATTGGAGCTGAAGTGAGACTCAGGAGGGACCACTGTTTTAAAAACACTGACTTTAGGAGGCAAATGTAAACTTTCTTAGTGTGATGAGACATAATGCATTCCTTTGAAGGATGTTTCAAATAATTAGAAGTTTTAATTAATCATGCTTTGAACTTAATATATGAGTTGAATTTTCATCTCTGACTTGATTAGCTGTCAAAAGACTACTATTTATAATACTGATTTAATTTTATTTTAGAAATTCTTTGTATGCTGCCTTGAAGAAGTTCATAACATAAATTTAGGCAGTTGTAGGGTTGTAAAACCCTTCCTTCCATTTCTAAGCACTTACTCTTGGAACAAATCCTGCTGAAGTCCCTGGGACTAAGGGACAATCTGGCCCATGATCTCTGAGCTACTATATATCTTATTCTTACTATAGCTGTGTCTTTCCTGGTATCCTGCTTTGTGTCTGTCAGGCTCACTACGGAAATAAGTTATCCTTTGTCAGTGTCTTGTTGGTAGATTTAAATAAGTCTTAGAAGATTAGTGAAACCGTTTTCACAGTAGAAACTCTACTGTTTTGATTCTGTGGCATCCTGAACATCCCGTCATTTTATTGTTTTGCTTTTAATGACTATTTCAAAGTAATGCCTTGAACAACCAGTAGAGACACTTCTAAATAAAGGTATGACTGTTCCCTCCAATCTTCTGAAATGGTTGTTGTTTTCATGTAGTCTGAATTTTTGGTTTCCCCAAAACTTGCATGTCTTGTGGGTCCAGTAATTTTTTAAAAGTTTCATATATTGGCAAGTCAAAATTTTGTACAGCTGCTCCTCTTTATTAAAAACCCAAACAAATGCCTCCCCACCCCAAGAAAGCCAACTCCCAAAAAAATCCAAAACTTAAAACAAAACAACGAAACCCGAGAAGTTTGGAGATTAGTAATTCCCTGATGTTCTGAGCAAAGAAAACTGATGCAGAAAAATAATCTAGCTGTCCTACAAAATGCCACAGATTTTATAATTGCTTTCTTTAGGGCTTTCTAACCTAATGCCATCACTGAGTGTTGTATGACATTTTTACTTCTGGAGATCTTATTTTTTTTCCACCACCTCTCAGCTTGTGATACACCCTCCAATTCATGCCCCAGCTTCCTGTTTCTGATATGCAGAACACATATCAGAACAACTGGCCTAACTGGAAATTAAAAACTACAACAACAAAAAACCTACCAACCCCCACCTAAAAAAACAAACCACCCCCCCTCCAAAAAACCCCAACCAAACAAAAACAAACCTAGAGCGAGAAACTATAAAATAAGAAATTGAGATGTACAAGCACCAACCCAGTATGAGCTTTAAGGTGCTAAAATCGAGTTTTTGGAGATTCTAGAGATTCAGTTGTCGTGTAAATGAATCTGAGAATTTTTTTTTTTTTGGTTGCCAGTATAAATTTCTTAGGCTTGTAAAAGATTCAACGAACCCATGGCTGTTTCTCATTAGTGGTGGCTGTCACTGAAAAATGAATATGTTGCTGAGTGTTCAGTTTCTGGGAAACGTGGTTGAAACACGAGCAGCTCTCTCGATGCAGAGCTCAGAGTCAGATGTTTTTAGAGGGGATGTTCCCCATTAAGTAATGACAGAGAACCATACGGAACACATTACAAATCGAAATACTGATTGATGAAGTGCCTGTGGTCAGCTTTCTACAGAAATGAGAATTTTGAACGTATTATCACGTCAGCATGGAATTGATCTCATGTACAATCACATTTTGTTTTCATTTCTTTTTTGCTTTACAGTCTCACACGTGCTGTTCCAGATCACATTTATAGCGAGCAGAACCTCAGACTAAAGGAAATAAAGCATCAAGTTTGAGCTCTGATGTTTCATTGATTTAGCCAAGTTCACAGAAGCCAAATATGTCTGAGTTTGTTCACACAGCTGGTGAGCTATAAAGTCTTTTTCCCTATAGCAAACTTCTCCCCTCCTTCCAAGAGCTGGGAGAAAGAACTCAGAGTTTGCTGGAGCAGTGTGGACCTGGGAGAGGGAGAAGTGGGGTGACCTGGTTAGGCAGAGCAGCTCTTTAGTGATATTGCACTTATCAGAGTAAAAGCTCCTCTTTTCCTTCCCCAAAGTAGGTGCTTTCCTTCTTAGACTTAACTCATTTGCAGGGGTTCACTGAGGAAAATCAACTGGTTCATGCTGACTTTTGGGCAAGATTGCTTGATTTGTTTGCATTGAAGTTACTTATTAGTCTAACTGTAAGTTCAGGTCTGTTTCAGATACAGTGACTTCTTCTGTTTTATACAGAAAGCAAACAGGGCTAAGCGTATGAAACCTGTGTACACAAATCGCAAATGCATGTCTGAGTCACAGCGTATTTAAAGAAAAATATATAGTCAAATGGTAAATTTAGAACCTTGGGTCAAAGAATCTAGCCTTTTTTTTTTTTTGTCAAACAATTCTTAAATAGTGCTTCAGTAAAAGCCTGAGTTGGAATAGATTTAGACACATTTTTAGGACAGAGTTATGACCACTTGAGTATTTCTGTTTCTGAGATCCCAACATGAGATTATTGAAGTGGTAAGGCACATCAGGTGTGAGAGCCAAGTCTTGCTTGTGCCTTTGCTAATGAAAACTCACTCAAGTGAATAGAGTTGCTTGGTTTACATTCGCACAGCTGAGGCCACAGCTTGGCCTAGGGCCTAAAAGTTTGAACATAAGGGAAAAATAACAATCGAATGTCTGTTAATGCCTAGAAATGTGAACAGTGGACTGAATCTAAAATTAAAAACAAAGAGAGAGAAATATCAGGCATTCATGTAAAGCACTTGAATAAAATTTAGGGTCTGTTTTTTCATAGTCATTGATTTCAGACAACTGGACCTGATTGTTCAGAATTGTTAAGAATGTCGATTCCTTCACTGAGTTCTCTGAAAATGGAATCTTTCAGGCTTACAGCAAAAATTAAGTCTCCTAGCCCTCTTAAATATATGTGAGTGGTTGCTATTTTAAAGAATTAGCCGTGGTAAACTGTCTTTCAGGGATATGATCTCAGCCCTTCAGACTTCTACAGATGTTCTTCAAAATGCAGAACAAATGTACCTTCCCGATAAGCAATTTGTTACTTTTCACTTTGTGTCTATTCATGTCAGAAATGTGCATAGGTATGTAAGCAAACAATGGTGTTTAGGTGCTTAATTGTTTCAAAGGATATATAAATGTGGAATAATATGAGGAAATATTTACAAGCAGCTGTTCAGAGATATCAGATTTCAAGTTATCTGTAGCCTTCATAATTATTTCAATGCTCTTGTGCCATTAAAAATATAATGCAGATATCACAGTGGTACTAATGATGAGTAATTAGCTGAGATTCTACTACCTTTCAGATATGTAAGTCAGGAAAATACTGGAAGACTTTTTTTGACAGTGATGGTTAATCTTTGGCAACAGACACGGACTCCTGGTGGGGCTGAAGGGCTTCCTGGCAGGAGGAAGGTTGAGAGAGCTGCAACCGTCATTTGGGTTGCCTTCCCCATGTACAGTTTTCTTACCATATACAAAGACCCTGCAGTCTTTGTGGCTCTTCAGCCCAGCACTATGAGCTCTGCTCTCAGAAGTGTTGCAATTGTGTTTTTGGTACTGTCCAGGAATCACAAGTTTGAGCTTAGATCGGGCACAGATTGGGAAAGACTCGCTGATTTTATCTGGCACGAGGTTCAGGTCTCGTGAATTCTGCTAGACTTGGAGGATCAAATATTCCAAAGTCCTCACTGAGACTACTCCCCCAGCCCAAGATGAGCAATAGTCACAGTCCTTGTCTGAGCAGGAGAGCATCTTGGGTGAGACGAGGGAAAGGTTGATGGCATTTCCTCAGACCTTGTGTGTATCTCAGGAGGACTTTCAGCCCCATAGCAAAGTTTAGCCTGGGATGGATGATTGAGGCTTTGGTGCCAGAAAGATTAATTAGTATTGGACTGGGTACACACATGCAAATTTCTGGCAGTGTAACCAGTAATTGGTTTTGTGACTTCTAGGCTTGTTCTGCTCTGACAGGAAGCAAGGATGTGGTTCCTGGCTCCTAAAGCTGCTCCAAGCAAGGGCTGAGCAGGTTTGCCCTGCAAAACCCTGGCTATGTGCCTGAGCTGCTCTCCTGAGCTGGAACTAGCACTGATGTGTGAATGTGTGGTGAATAAACTTAGAGCTGGAGAGTGAGGTCAGTCATTGAGGTTTTATTGCAGGCTTGGGCTGCCTTTTTTTCTTTCCAGTACTAGGAACCCTAAAACTGATAGACTACCTCAGAGAACTTGAGGTTTTCCTATGGATCAGATAAAATAAGGAAGTTCCTCTTTCTCCTTCCACTCAAAGTTTCTAAGCTTCTTCTGGGACCTGAATCAGGGAATTAAGAATCTAGATATTATTGAATTAATCTGCTCCAGAACTTGTTTTTTTTCTTGTATACATGACGATAACAGCACAGTTTTGTCTAAGATAAAAAATATTCAGACAGCATTACGTGAATTGCTATAGTTGTAGTTACCATTTTCTACAAGTATGCATTACAGACAAAGAAGACTTGCCAGTATAATCGTCAGTAATGCAGATTTCTCTTTCCTTTTTTTACTGTTTCTTCTGAATGGCTGTGTTCAATTTTGTTCCTTTGAAGAGGATTGCTTTACATTTTAACTTGCCAATTCTTATACGTTTCAGCAACCCTAAAAAGAATGTTTTCAGAATGGTCAAGTAACTAAAGACTTTCTCTCTTTCTCAGATGTGATCTGGTGCTTATATGTGGGCCTGGAAATGCTATTACCTGCCAAAACACTAGTGAAACTGGTGTGATACAGACATCTAAATCTTCTGAGATTCTTGGTCTCATATAGATCTGGCACTAGTACAACCATTTAGGTTACTGGTATGTATTTTTATTGAAAAACATCCCAATACAACAACAATTATAGATATAAAGGCATCCTATGTTGTTTCTTCCCTGTACTCCTATTTCCTTTCTAGATTGAAATAGGTGATACTGCTAAGAGTACCAGTATAACTGCACCAATATTAAATGTTGTATTAACTATGTCTGACATCTTGTTGAAAGTTGTGACAGGCTCCTAAGTGCTAGTCTGTTCTGAAACTGAGATTTAAGGTCTAATTCCACAAAACTTCTTTGCTTTCTTTTTAGATGGGGACGTTTTTGTCTCTTTGGCTCTCTTGGAAGATTTTTCTGTGGTTATACTTATGCTGCCAAATCAGATTGGGATTCAGACTTCGGGTAGGATTTTGGGTGTTATTATTTTTTGTCTCATAATAATGATAAAACAAGGATTAGAAACAGTGTGAATGAAGAGTAAGGCTTGAAGTTTTTGAAGCAGAAGCCTCTCACCAGAAACAAGTCCATGCTAATATTGCACTTCTTTATGAGTCTTATTTTGAGCTTCCCTAGAATTTCTGAGGCAGTCATCTGAGATCTAAACTGCAAGGCTGCCTAAAAAGTAAACAAATCCTTTTAGATGTGGTGAGCAGATCAGATTGGACTCGAGTTCCAAGAATGTACAAAATTAAATCTATTTAATTTAGCAACAGAAATGTTACTGCGCAGCGATAGCATACACGTGACTCATCTCCAGTGTCGCAACACCATTAACCAGAGAGACTGGACACAGATGAATGTTCTCGGCCTTGCTGGGAATACCAGTAAGAAGCCTAACCACTGCCAGTTGTGGTGTTTTTCAGCTCATATGTTAGTCATATACAGAAAAATTTATTCCCATCTAAGTCACACTGAGTAGAACCAAAATAACTATTACAGTTGCTGGATTTCCATGGCCACTTCAGGACTCATCCTGTTAGAATATCACAGCTGGATGATCACATCAGAGAGCAACTTGAGGTCTACTTTTTCAACAGAAAAACTGTTTTGGACCTGTGCTTCCTGGTCAGGGTCATGTATTGATCTGCAGTTTCAGTCCTATTAGGTTATTGATTATGTAACATTAATCATTACTATTTTCCAGAGTGACGTGAGGTTTCCACCACGTTTTGTTTTTCTGGAGTAATGTGGGACACAACTCTCACCCCTCAAAAAAAATCCCCAGGCCTCTTCTTTTTCTGACCATCTCCCTTGTATGGTGAAAAACTATCTTTGCTATAAGAATCAGTGAATACTGCAAACTGTAAAATGAATGATTGGTTTTGCTTCTTTTCATCCCTCTCATTTTTTTTTGAGTTGTCTGATTACTGAAAAGCATCAAATACAAAAGGAGAACATAAAGCAAAGGTAGGACTTTTCATTTGCTAGGGGCCACCCAGCTCCCAAGAGATCTGAAACAAGAGGGCCCTTCTAAATCCCAGAGAAATAGCATGTTTTTCTGTAAATGCTCTCACATTCTCTTTTGCTCTCACTTACTTGAAAGCATACATCTGACACAAATTAATCTGCAGGGTTTTTAGTCATTTCCCATCCGCTGCTGGGGCAAATTAGACTTGCTGATGTTGTTTTGGCCTAACCCTTAAGCAGCATGAAAGGAATGGCCCAGGGGGAGAGCAAGCATGTTCTCCTTGGCTCTTCTTCCATGTACTCTCCAGTCTGTTCAACAAAAAAAAAGTAGTTCAATTGGCCTGAAAGGCATTGAAAACCCCTCTGCAGTACCTTAAAGAACCAAAATTACTTAATTAATGTGGAGACCATTATGTGAGGTTACCATATGAATGAGTAAGTGGACTGCCTGAGTTACAGAGCAGGAAAGAGGAAAGGATATCTGAGGTCAGACTTGTCAGGGTAAAGGAATCCTAAACAATGAGGGCATTGGTTTAAGATTTGAGGAAGAATTTGAAAAAGAGCCCTGAGAGTGAAATTAAATGAAGCATGGGAGAGTATTAGTGGAGATTAGCAGTGCAGTGAAGGAACCCAGAGCAGACTGCCAATCGCCCCTAAGCACAGGCAGCTTTAACTGGGCTGATGCAGACAGGAATTAGGCAGTACTGGAGTCTGACTGAAAACTATTTTCTTGAGCAATGAGTTTCTCTTCCACACCCCCTTTCTTTCACTGACTTCTGAAAATGAACATGGCCCTGTCTCAGCTGCATGTGGGTTTTTCACCAGGCAGACTCATGACAGAAGCAGATAAAGTAAAGTCAAGACTTGAAAAGCACTTGGGCACTCAGTGTAAATGTCAGATTCATGCAGTAGCACGTGATTGTCATTGCAAACGTGCTGCTTCAGATTAAGAGAGGACAAAGCCTAGCAAAACTAACAAAAATTTATGTCTGCGCTTGTAGTTGTAGACTGGGAGACATATTTGCTTACATATAGATACTGGTTTAGTGAAAACTAGATTATTTTTCCAAAACATGAGTGTTTACAGTGCTTTTCACAGCTCTTTGGGGCCATTTAAAGATTTTTATCCTTGGAGTTTTTCTTATTAGTTATAGTTTCCAGAAAGTAGTATCTATGATAGAACAAGTATCCAATGAGATGAAGGTGGCAATGTTTCATAGGTGTTAACTGCAGTACTTATTTTTTTGGCTTTGGTTTCATTTGCTGTCTTTTTGAAACAGTGCTCACATACTCTGGAATAAAAATCCTGACTGCTGCATATGAGTTCCTACTGCTTTTCCTGTCAGCTTCCAGCAGAATTCTTGCTAGAAGCAAGAGGAAAGTGAGTCATCTCTCTGAATACACTTTTATTGTTCGCTTTTACGGAAGACAATGGACTAGATCTTGAGTAACATTTGCAAAACCATCCAGAGAATCCCAAAGTAATACCTGCCAGAGCCTATAGGAAGTCAGGGATCATATTTAGACCACGTTTTTCAGATATAACTAATGCCCTCAGTTGACTGAATGGTTTGGAAGTACCTATGAACTTTGGTGAACAGTAATTTGGTGCTTTGGTGTTAAATCCTGATGTACTGTGATAACCAATACCTGGCTTAATAGCTGGAATAAGTTCTTTATTCTGGGGATGGTGAGGCACTGGAACAGGTTGCCCAGAGAAGCTGTGGACACCTCATCCTTGCAAGTGTTCAAGGCCAGGATGGATGGGGTTTTGAGAAACCTGGTCTAGTGGAAGGTGTCCCTGCCCATGGCAGGGGGATTGGATCTGGATGGTCTTTAAGGTCCCTTCCAACCCAAACTGTGATTATATGGATCATATTAAAGCCCATCTTTAAAAAAGCTGCACTGTATCTTTAGCAATAAGTACTCCCGGTAATCTTGTGTTTTACAGCTATAAGCCTTCAACACTGGGGCTTAGACTTCCAAAGCAGCTCCTACCTTCTCTTGGAGCATCAAGGGAACCTGTGTGCCTAAAGTGCCTCTGGGTAATGGATGGAAGTGCTTATAATGCCTCCTGAAGAGTCATTCCTAGAACTACACTGGTTTGTGTCCCTAAAACATCTAGGTGCTTCTGGGAAAGGGGGAGGAGGTAAAGCCTAATGGGGTGAAGGGGGACCCTGACTGCCAGCAAATCATAATAGTTTTCAAGTGACACTAAAACTGCTGTCTGGCTGATGTTCTAAAATGGAGTGAATTAGTGGAATCCGCACAAATGTTGCTTTATTGCATAAACTGCACTTCAGAAGCAAATTGGATGACATTTTCATGTTCCCCTTTGCAGCAATTGTTTTATTTCTCTGCAAAAGAATAATTTAAGTAATTGGAATTTTCCTGCAGGATAGGAAAAAATTACCAGCCTTCCATCCCTTTCTTTTTATTTTCCCATCTCTTATTTTAATTGAAACCAAAATTGTTTGAAATATTAAATACCATTAGAGGTATCCCATAACTAGAGCTGTGTGGGAAATACTTTTTTAACCTGCTCAACTTCTGTGTTTTCCTAAACATTCCTGTTCTGCTCTGAGACAAAACCAAACCCCTTTAAAGGCAGGGGCATTTGTGCTTGTGTTGCTACATGGGTGTTAGCATTATGACAGTGGTATGTAACCCCCCAGAAGCTTCAGCTTCAAAATACCTCATTTTCTTCCCAACCAAAGAAAAGGTTGCTAATAAAAAGTTCCATGATTTCATTCTCTCTGCAGATCTTGAACAGGCATACTAGCAGGGCACCACCCTTCAGCTGAGTGCTCTGCAGGTTAGTATGAAGCCCATGAGAAGTCTGAAGTTGGTAGGAATCAACACAGAGTGCGGCCTCACGCACTTAGCCTGGCTGAGGATTGGATTCCCCTTGGGAAGCAATGTTGCTTTGGGAGACTTGGAACTCAGAGTCACCTGCTCTATAGCTGTCATGTAGGATTTCAACGGGAGTTTCTCAAGCTAGGCCTGACTGATATGTCCCGCCTGCTCCCAAGGTGCTGTGTGTGAGGTGCTTCAGCTGTGCTTTGCAGAGGAGGAGAGTTCAGGTAGTCGGCTGCGGTGCAGGTGCGAGGTAGAAATACCTGTGGAGCCATACGTGAGGCCAGTCCATGCTGCCATGTGAATTTGGACACAGCAGAAAGCTGCCAGGAAGCCCTCCAGAAAAAAACCTGGCCAAATCTGTTGTGTGTGTCTGCACTGGTGGTTTTTTGGGTTTTTATGGGGGCTTTTTTGGGGTTGTTGTTGGTTTTTTTTTTTGATTGGGTTTGGGTTTTTTTCTTCGGTTGTGGCTTTTGGGTATTTTTTGCCTTTGGGTTTTTTTTTCATAAAAAAGAAAAACACACACATATAAATGAGAAACAAAGATGAAGTTAAAGTGGTTTTGCTTAACTCTAGACCTAAAGAAGCTGGCAGAGGAATTGCACACCCTCTAAACAGTCTGCATTGCTTCTGCTAACAGTAACATATGTGATGCTCCTGCTAATTCTGACTTGACCATGGTGTTAGTCAATATGTTGTCCTGTACTGTATACTGATGGCTCCCTATACAGCCTATGCAGAGTTAACAGCCGAGTGTGACTTTCTGTGAACATAATGTATAATGGCCAAATTTTGCCAGTTGTTAATCTAATCAGTACTGGAGGACATGTTTAGGTAAGAATAATTTTTCTATGAAATATGTTGCAGGCAATGTATTCCTTAGCAATAAACTACCGCTGTTTCTCCACTCCCATCTGAATAACACACGGTAACTTTTTATTGAAAGATTTTTTGCCTTATTTCAAACAGACTTTAACCCTGATATTGCTTCTTCATGAAATGTGATTAAAGAAATGTGATTTCATTTTAAGTATTTTTTCTCTGTCCTAGCCAGTTCATAGTAATTAGAAATCCTTTCTCTTATAATCCTCATTGGAGAGACTTGGTTTACTTAAACTTTCAAGTATTTTTCATGTGTAAGCCACAAATATATTAACTTTCAATGATTCACAAATGAAGCTGATGAAAATAAAGGCAGGGAGGCTGGCAGCTTCATACTTTCTAACAGTTTGTCAAGGTTTGGGGGGTGGGTTTATTATTTTTAAAAAAGGAAAACAGCCAAAAACAAGAAAAAATGAGGGACACATGAGACAAAAAAACCTACATAGATTTCTTTTAAAGGATTCTGAATAACTAATCTATCAATAGAGATTCGTTTTAATGGCTGGTGCTCCTTCTAATTGGTTAAACTACTTAAGGAAGTATTTCAGTGCAATCATTAGCATAGAAAGCCTGATTGTTTATGCCTTTTGGTCGTTGATGGCTATCAGGGAAGAAGCTGGATTTTAATATTCTTGAGAAGGATGTGTAGAATTCTGCCTGCCATCCATGCTTCTTGCTTGTAATACTATATGTCTAAGATCCTTAAGTTGCATAGAGATATCTTATTTCCTCTCATCAAACGTTTTCATAATAACTGCCCTTTTTGTACTATCTGTTATATGCTGTTCAGTGAGCTCCTTGGGAATCAAATAACTTAGAAGGAAAGGAGAGACAACATGTTCTTTTTGTATGTTGTGGGGACTATATATATTGTGCCTTGGAGATAAATACTGGCTTTGGGATTTTTAAGGATGTATCAGACTTCCTCTGATGCAATGTGAATTGCTAGTAGTAGGGGCTAAACCATCTGCCATCTGGATTTCTTCTCTTCATATTTGACCCAGGTCAACTAGATCTACCAGAGTGGTGATAAAGGTATTTATGCAAAGAAATGTATGTGCTGGTTTTGGTTTGGCAAGTTTATTGGTGTGTTCTTTTACTTTGAAAAGGAATCTTTTCAGGTGAAGCTTTCCTACAACATTTCTACTGTTTCTCGCCTTGAGACGTGGCCTTACTGGATTTTGCTTTTTGGCTCTTTCGAATCAGCTCAGAGGCAAGATGCATGCTGTGAAGAATGACAAATTATAAGCTCACTGGTCTGATGACATACTTTCAGTACCCAGAACAGACCATGGCATTTGTCATGGGCTATATTCATTCTTAGCATCAGTGGGTGCTCTGATAGTGTGTGGTCCTTAGTGATACCTGGTAATAGAAATCAAAGGATGAGGAGCTGTTGAGCTCCCTCAGAAGCAAGGAGGCCCTGCAGAGAGACATCAACAAATTAGAGGATTGGGCAATCACCAACCATGAGAAGTTCAACAAGGGAAAGTGTCGGATTCTGCACTTGGGATGGGACAGCCCTGGATGTGCAGACTGGGGAATGTGATGCTGGAAAGCAATGCCGTGGAAAGAGACCTGGGGGTCCTGGTTGATGATGAGCTGAACATGAGTCAGCAGTGCCCTGGCAGCCAGGAGGGACAGCTGTGTCCTGGGACGCATCAGGGACAGCATGGCCCAGCCAAGCAAGGGAGGGGATTGTCCTGCTCTGCTCTGCACTGGGGTGGCCTCAGCTCAAGTGCTGGGGACAGTTTTGGGTGCCATAATGTAAGAAGGATATTAAACTATTAGAGAGTGTCCATAGGAGGGCAACCAGGATGGTGAAGGGCCGTGAGGGGAAGCCATATGAGAAGTGGCTGAAGTCTGTTCAGCCTGGAGAAGAGGAGACTGAGGGGGGATCTCATTGCAGTTACAACTTCCTTCTGAGGGGAGGACAAGGGGTAGGCACTCATCTCTTCTCTGTGGTGCCCAATGACAGGACCCCAGGGAATGGCCTGAAGCTGTGTCAGGAAAGGCTTGGGTTGGATATCAGGAGAAGGTCCTTTTCCCAGAGGATGATTGGGCACTGGAACAGGCTCCCCAGGGAAGTGGTCACAGCACCAAACCCAACAGAATTCAAGCGTTTGGACAATGCACATGGTGTGACTCTTGGGCACGGTGCAGTGCATGGCCAGGAATCAAACTCCATCATCTTTGAGGGCCCCTTTCAATTCAGCTTGTGCTACGATTCTGTGAAATTCCTTGGAAACCATAATTTTACTGTCAGGAATCTGTAACTGTATCTTTTCTGGACTGAAACAGGCAAGAACTTAATATTTAAGAGATCCTTTATGTGTGCACACATGAAGCTGAAATGTTGATCTAGAGAGGAACTGTACTGGTTGTAGAGTCCTGCTGCTGCCTTGGGCAGTAGCCAACAGTAAAGCTGATTTTTAAAATCTGTCAAATCTAGTGTCAAAAAACTCTTTGTTGGGTAGGTAGATAGGGGTATTTTATGCTAATCTGCTTCAGAGTAAGGCTAGAAAGCAGTTTTTAAAACCACACTTGTTTCTGAATTCAAAACTGTGTTTCATGAATTGTAGACTCACACTGTGTGCATAGGTAGGCTCCATTATTTTGAGCTTTCAAAAGGAGCCCCCACCCACAGAAGCTGAGCTGAGTGAGTAATGACACAGTGAATTATTATGATACATTTTACTTAGGTTCAGGATCTTTTAAAGAAAATTTATTCGGAAAGGGGACTATTTTACACTGATGAGCAACTTCCAACCCCTGGAAATATTAGCTGTGCTGTCTACCAGCTCTCTGCCTATGTGGGCTCACATGCGCTGTGGCGCGCAGGCCAGAGGATGCAAATGAAGACTTTGGTTCTGGAAAGCCATGTCTGCCACTCTGCCCCATGTCCTGCTTCCTGCTAGTATGTTTGCCAGTAAAACTCAACCCTGCGAACATTTGCAGATACCAGTCATAAAAACAGGCCAGGCACAGCAACAGTTAAAGCATAACAAAAAAAAATAGTAAGAGTCACAGAAAATAGGTGGGCTTTGTTCCCCCCACAGCTCCCTCTCAGCTGTCCTCTTAGGTGCATTTTGCTGGGAAGGAAAATAGTTATCATGAGGGCTGTTAAAGGTTGCTGAATGTTTGATTTAGGCAAAGCTTGCAGTTTCAATTCCTGATTTTTGCTTACGCAGACTCAACAATGTCTTTCAGAAAACCCTTTCCAAAAGGTCTTTGAATCATTGTAACTCAGTTGTATCAAAAAGTTCAGCTGCAGTCACTCATTTCCAGTCATGGCCATTGCAACTTAGACTGTAAAGGAAAAGAAACCTGAGGAGGGTGGTTGTTTCAGAATGAAAGGTGTGATGGCTGCCCACACAGCTATTTAGTCAGAGGTCTTGTTTGACACCATCCTGAGTTACAGGAATTCTGCATTTAGCACTCTGTTACGCTGTGCACCCCCCTTCTCCAACATGTATTTGGAAAGCCTCTGTCAGCAATCACAGAGAGCAGAGACAGTTTCATGAGGTGAGTGGGAGGTTATCCCTAATTACAGCTATGTTATACCAGCATTTTATTTCAAACTCTTCAGCTCATGTGCATGATTCCCTCAATATGCTATGTGATTATCTACCTGACTTGTGAACTTCTGTGGTGAGGAGGAAATGCCTGGCTTGGGGAGGTAGCTACGGTAACAATTCCTATAAATTTCTGATGTTCATCTGAACAAAAGATAATGCTTAACTTGCTGACTGCTCAGGCCTCCAATCCTGTAATGTGCAGAAAAGTAGATACACACACTGCCCCCTTATCAGAGGGGGATTAAAGTTGAGCATCTAAAGCATTTGACAATTCTCTCAGGACTCAGATTCATCAGTTACCATTAGCATAGGAAGTAAGAGGTTTTTTTCATATAGGCGAGAAGAAGCTACAAATCTCTGCCACACATTAAAAACATATTTGTGGGCCTGAAAGTTTTCTTTTGACTATACCACCTGGCCTAAAAGGTTTCTTTCTCACAGTACAAATCCTGCCTCAGGAACGCCATGGGTTATCACTTATTTCCAAATTCTCCTTTCACAGCAGACTGTATGTCTCTGTGTTTCAGCAGTGGAAAGCCACAGTTTCGAGTGGGATCCATAATTAACAGCTCTGCAGCTAAGTCTCAAACAGTTTTCTGTGCAAGGGGGCCCAAAGTGTCATTAGTTCACTCTTGATCCCTGTGCTTAAATAAAGGTTGCTATTAATTTAGATCCAGACCAAACATGGTTATCTTACCCTCAGCAATAAAGTTCAAACAGTTACAGCTCCCCATTACTTTACTGGGTAACCTCATACATACATTTCCTGTTTATCATTCCTCTGAAAACTCTATGAGGAAGAAGTGAAACAGAGTTCTCCAGAGTAAATGCTGGTCTTCTACACACTCTGAACATCACAGCTCCAAATGGTCAAAATGGCTTGCCTTTTCTGCGGCCTGAGCTTAAAGAGCATATACTTGCCCAGTTTACTTCTAAAAATGCAAGCTAGACTGCAAGTGAGTTATTTGAAAGAAGCATTAATGTTCTGAAAACACAGAGTGTCCTTCCTGTAAGGGGTTGTCCTAAAGCAGCAGACCTGGCATCTTAAAAGGCAACATGGAAATTTGATAGGTGTATTTATTTAATTAAAGGAGATTATTTACCTGAATTGCAACTCTCTGGTGAATACAGCTGTAGGTATCACACAGAATTTTCTGCCTAATGGCTGTTTTCTGTAGGTGTTGAACTATATTGTGTTCTCATTTCAGTGTAGGAGTTTCCTATTTTTAAAAAACTATTAGACAGAGGTTATATTCTCTACTGTTACATTTATTTCCATTTTAAAACTTTGACTGTATTGAATTTTCATAGTCTCATAGGAATTTACATGGTGATTTACACTGCTTTATATTCTCTAAACAGTAGCTGGCACTGGTCCCCATCTTCCATTTTTGCTCCGGGCGCCTCATATGTCATGCTTTTTTAGATGGCTTGGTTTTGTACTGTCCTGAGCAAATACTTTCTAAACATTTTCTATCACTAGATTTAACACCGTCAGTGCAGCACCTGGCACTGTCCTGACTAGCGAGGATCACTTCTGAGGCTTAGAATACCGGTCTATTTTGCTCTCACTATTTACTGGACCATTTTTGTTACATTGGTCTTAGAAACTTTTCTGTAACTTTTCAGATGCTTTTGAGTGCTCCTAGTGATGAGCTGGCACAAACAGTCATGCTGTGAGATGGAAAATCAGTCCAGAAGGTGCATTTGACAAACTGGTATTTAAAAATATTCTCCTTTTCCCCCGTCCAACTGCCTGGTCACATCTGTTTGACTATATCCTTGTAATCTGATGAAACTGATAGAGTAAATGTTTGCAATGAATAATTCAAACCCCTCTGTATTCCCAGCTCTTTACTTTCCCCACAAGTGATTTAAAGAAATGTGTTTTTACCCCATGGCATTGTTTAGCGATCCAGATACACCAATCCTGAGCTGAAAAGATTAAGTTTTAGGAGAAATGTAATTGTTGAAAGTACATAATTAATCTTTTCAGTGAGCATCCTTATTTCCCTTGGGATGAAGACATTAAATTTGGGCTGGTATTTTGAGTTATATAGGAGGCTTAAAAATTAACAGGGAAAGTTCTGCATCAGTCAGTATCAGGACCTTTTCAAACAAACCCCAGGTAAAATTTTTATTATGCTCAGGGCTCTTATGCTGTAGCTTTTCTATTGAATGTAATAACAACACATTCTTTGAATGTAGTAAGAATTGGTTGATAGTAGCATTTCATTTTACACTACATTTCCATATCTCAAAATCTCCAATTAGCTGCTTCCCCTAAAAGATATGCAGAATTCCCTGCCTCCTTTTCAGTCTGTTTCCATACTCCTAAACATGCTTTATCACCAAAACCTTTCTGTTTATGGATTCAAGACATACAACACAGTGCACAAATTGCTACCCACAGAATAAATTCAGGTATGAACATTGTATAATTAACTCCAAGAGTTTCAAATTACATACTGTATTAATTACATGTAAAGAGGCAAATTACACGGCCAGAGTTGCCTGTTGTTGCTTGTGCAAGTTTGCAAAGCACAGAACCTCCTTTATCTGTGCCATGATTCTCCAGCTATTAGCCTGCTGAGGTTTGATGATTCAGAAGTGACTTTTGCAAAAGGTCAATACAGGTCACTGGAGTATCCTTGGAGATTTGGGTTGCAGCTCTCTTACATCCTGATTCAGCCAGGTTTCTGATTCTTGGTTCAGACTCATGACCTTCCTTTGTTTTCCTGATTAGACCATGGAAGTTGCAAAATACTGTTGGGAAGTTTATGTCAGAGAAGTGTGTTTTCCATACAATTTTATTGCAGTCAGTGAGATTCTTAGTGCAAGGACACTTCATTAGAAGTTGGATAACAACTTTTAAACCCTAATTCATGACACTATTACAAAAGTAATGTAGTGATATCAGGGAAAAAATATGAAAGTATTTTCAAGCGGATATCTTGATGAAGCTGAAAAAATAATATACTCAACATTTCAGGTGATAATCGTCCTTTCATTTTCTAACTAGGACTTAGGCAGGTTGCTGTCTGGAGTCTGAGAATCACAACACTTAGATTGATACAACAAACAACTGCAGAAATGTCTAGATTGAAGTGCAAAAGCAAAACTACACCTTTTGGCATATCTTCTTCATCTTAACACTACTGAATCTAAATGTCTTGATATTATCTAAAACCACTATGTTTTTCCAAAATTAACCCCAAAGTTGGAAAGACTGCAGAGATGGATTGCAGAAAGTTCTTGCACTGTAGTGTCATTCCAATCCTGTATTTTGCAGACTTTGAGCATCTCATCTGTGTTGTACCTCATGGGGATATTGTGCTAGATGGGAGATTTAAAGCAAGGATAATTACAAGGAGTAATGTATATTTCCTTCAAAAGAATAGTGGCACTTTTGGAAGAAACTAAGCTGCATGGAAAGAGGTAATCATTTGGAGAGTCACACATAAAGGAGGCAGGAGTATTGTATTCAGCTTTGAGTTAACCTTCCTAGGCAATGAAATGTGCGTACGTAACATGGTGTGATTCTTGGGGCTGTCTTCTGCAGGGCTGAGACCTGGACTTTGATGATCCTTTTGGGTCCCTTCCAGCTCAGATATTCTACGATCCTATCAATGTTTCTGAGAGTATGGGCTCACAATACAGCACGTCAAGCACCCTTCGTGGTCATCCCCATTTTCTGGCAGCGAGTTTTTGGGGACCCCTGTAGAAACTAAGGACCTGGGCCCTCAACCCTATGACTGCTCAGGAGATGACAGGACTACCTAAATTAAGTTTGAGTAAATAGCAAGTAAGTGTGCTAGACCAGGGGCCTTCAGTGATCCCACTCCTTTCTCATAAGAAAAGCCAGCCTCACTGTGTTAGCAGCGTAACATCCTTCTGTGATTGAAAGCACTCGTAAGGTGATGTCAGCATGTTTCAGTTTGCATCCAAACAATAATCAAGATCTCACACAGTGATGATTTGTTGTTAGCTATTTTTCCTGCACTAAACAAGTCTGACACTAGCAGCCCACGAGCTAATTAACTCAAGTATCTGGCATGGGAATCTACATTATAGCTATCAGCAGAATATCTGCAGAACTGAAATAACCAGCCAAGTGGACTGATGTTTGGGGGAGATGAAGAGTGTCTTCTTGAGGTAGAAAAAAGAAAGATGAATGCTGATAAACAGAATTTCCACTTTCCCACCCCATAGATTTCTCTTAGGGCTTTTTTTTTTTAACAAAACTTTGAAAGAAAACGCTGAGTTGAATACTTTAGGCTGAATATTGGCAACTTGAACTTTTATTCCCTTATTAATTTCTATCTCCCTTTTCAACCTTTCTGGTTTACCTTTACCCTCTTCTTAATGCACAAAAATGGATTCTGGCATCAGTTTGGTTTTAATATCTGCCCAGGTTCCTTGATGAGACAAGACTGTGGGATGCCTTGCTGTTCAACACCTTTTAGTTCTCCCTTGGGGGGGGCTGTTGGCAGCTGACTCTCTAGAGGCAATCAGAATAGAGAAACAGTAAAACCTTTAGGAATTCAACTCTATGGGTAAAGGGTTCCAGTGTAGGCTGGAAGACTTGTGCTGTCCAAGATGAAAAGGTAACAGGAAAAAACTGAATAAACAGGACATTAGTATTTTGACACCTTGTCAAGTTGCTCATATTTCAGGGGTTTTTATCCTGTATACCTTACAGAGTTAAAAGAACACTCATTGTTTTGCTATTGCTCCTGCTGTATTCAAGTAGACCCATGGGTTCTCTGTCCCTTTAAGAGTGGGGCCTGAATTTTCCAATTGGGGAAAAAATATTCCATTAATATCCTTTCATCACTATAACATTGAAAATTAATTACCCTCCTTTTAAAAAGAAAAGGACATGATTTTATGCTTCATGAGCAAGGAATGAATATATATAACTACGTCTATACAGAAAGTCTTGTTTAGTAGCTAAAGGCAGGTCTTAGGAGAGCTAATAGAGACATAGACTTTTTAAAATTTAAAGCAAATTAGATCCCTTCTGAGCAGCCAGATAAGAGTTGTAGGGTTCATATCCTTTAAGGAATTTAAGCATTTGGCTCACAGGGTCATATTTACACACTAAAGAAAAAGTACTTGTGAGCACTATTTAGTAGTGAGTCACCTTCCTCAGTAAGAGATGCTTGGGTACAGCAGGCCAATCAGAAAATATGCAGAAGAGAGGGCTGTTTCTGCAAACTTCTCTTTTAGGTAAGTGTCTCTGCAAAGGCAGGGGTTTCTCTCCAAAGCTCCGGTGCACTGATCTGTTCCCACCTGTCTTTTGTATGGCAGATATTTGCCATACAAAGATTTAGAGTTCTAAAAGATATTTCTGACCTCCAAAGACAGAGGAGTTAGAAGTGAATCATTCTGTTTAAACTGAATTTATTGCATAGAAAGGGAATGCAAGATTCATTAACTCCCCAAGATCATACAAGGAGAGGGAGAAATGACTCCTTCGAGCTGCAGGGAACATGCATACACCTTTGGAACACTGGAAGTCTGAATAGCTGTGTTTAAATCAGTAACAAACCTATCCCCAGTTATAATTGTCTAGATTAAGAAGTCTGATTTGAGGCTGGGACCACTCCTCAGTTTTTAAGGAGGGAGTCTACACTATCATTCAAAAGCCCCATTACATCAAGCATGTCTACTTGCTGTCAGCTGGTCTAACTCCAGTAGCGATAATGTCACTGCAGCAGCACTGATCTCAAGATCTGAGCAATTGTGCTGATACCAGTGCTGTGCTGAGCCAGGAGGGAAGGGAGTTAACCACCCTTTTGCCTACTCTTGAACTCCTAAACTGCCCTGGGTTTGCTGGTGTTGGTAGCCCACAGAAATCTTGTTCTAAACCATAGGTTTTGGATCTGATCCATTATGGTCAGTCCAGTTAACCTTCAGTGTAAGCTGAATGTAAATGGCTATGTGAAGTTGCACCTTTTGAAAGAAGACATGAAGCTGGCTTTACCACTTATCGTCTCCAGTTTTGAAATTATTTCAGCTTCTTGGCCAATTTTAAACAATGACTAAACAAAGAAGGGGGGAAAAACCAAACCCCAAACAAACCATCATAAACTTGAAATGTCTTTATCTTGCCGTTGTTTAATTGAGGGTTGACATGACAATTTAGTTGTACATCTATTACAGTGCTAAATTACATTTATTGAGAAACAATTTTTGCAGCAATGCATACAGTTTCTCTTGCTCACTTTTGTATTGACTGATAAGATTTCACTACAGCATTCCTTTCCAGGTTACTGCTGTGCAATCTGAATGTTAATCATCAAATTAATTTCTGCTTCTGCTGGGCCTTCCACAGTACTTGCTTTTCTTTTTGTTTTCTTATTTCCCACCTGTTGCTTTCATCCTGCCTTGGGTAATTTACTATTATTCAGTTAATCCACTCTCACAGAGTGGCAAATGAGACTGGCACTGAAGGTATGCCTGCTGCTGGTTCCCAGCAGCTTTTAATATCATAGTTGCAGGAGAGGACATTGTGAAAATGAAGTTAATCCTTGTAACATAGTATGTCTCTTAGCTCTATGAAAACTGATCATGAGTAAGTCTATATCAGGTATAGGTCATGAATTTAAACTCACCTCCTTTAATTTAATCCTTTATGTGGAGTCTGTGAGTTGCATGAATCAAACCTGAATTTATTATGTTCAATAAAACCAGGCACAGTGTTATATATTATAAATACTTTTCTTTAGAGGAAAACTTCTGAAAACAACAACAAAAATAAATGTTGCGTGCAACAGTGATTTTAGAAGGTTTCATTGTTCCTATCTGCCCTTGCTTACTCTCTCTCTTGTATGCGTTGTAGCTACACATCAAAATAGTTCCTAGCTGGGTTCTGCAAGTCCCTACATAGAAGAGACAAAGGCCTCTCCTATAGGTTCAAATTCCCTAAAACTCAAGGGCACAAACTCATCTGAAAGAGATACCCTACATTTTCAGAGTAGGTTAAGTCTACTGAAGCCTCCAAAGAGATGTTGTTAGGAGTTGCACGTCCTAATTGCTGTGTGGACATAATGTGAGTCAGTCATGAGACATCCTGTGAGTGTAATGAAGCTGCAGGAGGACTCAGATCAGTGTGCACAACGGGCTGGTGAGTGCAGTCATGCCTTGGTGCACGTCTGTGCCTGGAGACGTGCTGGGAAGTGTCTTCATCAGGGAGACACCACCAACAATTTTGCAGCTTCTCTAAAAGGCTGCTGAATGATTCAATAAAGTTTTTTTAAGATGACATTCTGCAAACAAAGTGCCATGTACTTAATAGTTTAAAACTAATGAAGGACATGTCAGTAAGGAAGATCTCATTTTGTTATGATTTAAAGTTGATTTCTGTCACAAAATGTAGTTTGATGAAAGCATAATTTTCTCAGATTCTACTCAGTTTCCAGGAAAAGATAACCTAGGATATGCTGTTAAGTTAACCCAGAGTGGGAGAAATAAAACCAGTTAGAGCAAGGATGAAGCAGCACAACTCTCTCCTGAACTAAGGTTATCCTTGTATTTATTGTGTTTCATTGAACATATATGAATACTGCAATAGGGTAATCCCCAGAGTTAAGAGGCCAGGATCCGACAAGAGACATTTTTATATCTCTACACTCATTTTTCTGCAAATGCAGGACTCCAGAGATATGGTCTGAAGCAATTAATTCTTTCATAAAAAAACCAAAAACCAATGCAAATGGTAATTCAAGAGCTCCTACACTCTGTGCTTACCGCACATGGACAAATGGAAACGCCCTGTCTTGATAAAGTGATTGTGTCTAATGCTTATAAGTGTTTTAATGGCTCCTCAAAAGGAGAACACATAGTTCTCCATGTTGTCTGCTCCTTCAGGAAAATGACCTTGCTGAGCAGGAGTAGCATTTGTATGACCCAGAGAGTGAGAGGTGTTGCAGTCTCAGCACCAGTTTTGCACACAGGAAAGTGGGAATGCAAGCTGTGTAAATATAAGAAAATCTAATTGCTGGAAATCACACGATTGCTTACAATTACTTAGAAAAGCTCTGAAATTAAAAATTAGAAATATATCATGTTAAGGTACTTATATATAACCTTGACACAAGGATGTACTTTTGGCAGAAGTATACTGTAAACAAGAAGTAAAGGGAAAGCCACTGCCTTAATGAGCTATCAGTCTTGGGCTTATGACAAGATGCAATCAGAGAAGGAAACAAACAAATGGATAGGAGCTGAAACAGAGAAGGATGTGGGAAGCATAGTGCAAGCACGTTTTTTCATGGACATGCTGTGTGCATAATATCACAGTGAGCAAGGGGGCCGTGGGAGTCTCCCGATTCTTCTTGTGGCTTATTTAGGCTCAACTCCCACAGATTTCTGAAAGGGTTTTGTCTTAAACAGAACCATGGAAAGGGAAACTGGGGCTTGTCACAAAGTGACGCTCAGGTATGTACAAATGAATCCATGTGCCTCCCACTATGCTGGTTTAGTGTTAAAAAAAAAAAAAAAAAAAAGGGCAAGCAAGCTTGGAAGAAACAAAAGCACAGGTTTTTGTAATTATAGATCTTTTTGAGTTAGCCTGAGCCCTCCCCTTTCCTTCCTTTACCTTCCGCTTCTCCTCCCAAAATAATAACACATTTTGCCAATAATTTTGAGGAAGTCTCAGTGGGCCAGATGGAATTCAAAGAGAGGGATCTAATAGAGTTTTGTTTCATTCTTTTTTTTCTCCTGATTTTTTTTTTCCCACATGCCCTGATTTCCTACTTGCAATTTCTTTCTTTGTCTTATTGCATGACACAGAGGTGGTGATGCAAAAATAGAAGTTAATGGTACTACCACTGTTTGTTTCTATTAACGTTTACATGTGAAATGAAGGCATTTTGGAAGAGAACCAGACTGGCCAGTAAAACCTTTCACCCTCGTAAACTGTACATTTGGTTTGATTTTTGGCTTAGATCCCAGAACTTGTCACAAGCTTTATTATAAAGCTGTAGTTCACCTAGAGTTTTGTTAGCTTTATTGCAACAGCTCCCCTCCTCAAAAAAGAGAAAAAAAAAAAGAAAAAAGAAAAAAAAAGCAAGCAGACCAAAAAAAAAAAAAAAGAAGCTTTTGTCCATTCTAAATCCTTTAAATCCTTTTCAAATTCTGGAGAAAATATACTAGAAAATGCAATTAGCCAGATAATTGTTCACCATCAATCATCAGAATATAAATGAAGTTTATCTAAAATTTATAAAAAATATACATCACCTCCTTAAAATAGTCCAAGAGTGACTAATCATATAAACAATAAGGCAGTCACCAACACTCAAGCATGGTACAACTTCTGAGAAAGCACAGGCCTAGAAATGCCAAAGAGGAGTCTACAGATTGACTGGAAATGATTTGGACATCTGGAGAGAAGATTTTTTTTTTTTTTTACATATGTACTTTCCCAAAGGGGTAATTTAGCTCTGCATGAGTTCATTCAGGGAATATATGAGAAAAAGCAAAACAAAAAAAAAAAGGAATAAAAAGGAATGTGTTATGATGTGCAGTTATAAAACTATTGGTCTCATCCTGCTTTCATGCCTCCTGTGTCTATCATGCAATGAATCCCTTGCTTCAGGACCAAGTATAAGTGAAAGAAGTATGGAATTACTGGTAATGGGATTTAAGGGAACTGCTTTACAGCATAAGCATTAATAATTTTTTTAATCTATTGCTGCAGATTGAATGGTTGTAGAGAGGATCTATAGCTCTACTTTGAAAGATCAATTTGTTTGTAGCCCTTGGTTGGAATTTGAAACATGGTCTTGTAGCTGTGGGTCTAATTTGAGATGCAGAAGATCAAAGTTTGACTGTTGCTCCTGTCAGTCAACTCCCATGTGACCCTGGAGTAAGTAACTTATACTGCCTATATTTCAATTCCCTGTTGAAGAAATGGTAACCAGAAGATTTTATTTTAGGCTTGTTTAAACTAGTCTAAAAGGCTTTGATTGATTTTTACAGTGTAGAAATTTTTAATATTTTAAAACTTCTTCAGTCAGGAAATGTTCATTGGCTGTGAGGCATTAATTTTGATAGGAATTTATAGAAACCAGGTTCTTAAAGTATTTGTTTCCCTTAAAATGCAAACAGGAACAGCAACTCAATTTATTTCACAATATTTTGGTGCCTAATGTCAACAGGAGTAATTATAACCCAGTGCATCACAATGATGGCGATTCCTTGTTTTCACGTCAGAAAATACAAAGTCACAAAATTCTGAAGTCCCTGGAGAAGCTATTGAACTGAGTCCCCTGTCTTCTTCTGTAGTTGTAGTAGTGCTGTCTGGAAATAAAGTATCCAGGGAGCAGGATTGCTTGAAAATCTCCTTTCTGATGCAAAATGTTTAGTGTTTGGATGTGAGCAGCATTTTTTGAGGGTGGAAGGACACACGTTTTCTTATTGCCACTCCTGAAAAGCAAGCAGTTTGGCTCAGCATCATTGAAATCTGGTTCCCATGCCCAGGCTTTGGTTGGTGATGGCTGTGGGCAATGTCTGCATCCTCCCTGTGGAGCTGTGCTGGAAGCACCATCTGCTTGGGACCAAGTATGGGCCTGGTAGAATCATTGTCATTACTGGTGAGTAAATCATTCCCAGAACTTGTCCTCCACTCCTTTCCAGAGAACAACGTTGTCTTGAGGTGCTTTGCTGTGGGTCACGTAATGGAAAGCTTGTAGCACATCAGGAATGTCCACCAGCAACCTACTGAATTGAGAATTTGT
This sequence comes from Donacobius atricapilla, assembly GCA_013397315.1. NCBI lineage: Eukaryota > Metazoa > Chordata > Aves > Passeriformes > Mimidae > Donacobius > Donacobius atricapilla. The sequence continues at coordinate 476,423 of WBMY01002796.1, read as the reverse complement.
GTGGCAGGTGACCATAAGCTTTTCCCAAGGAGGAGGCTCAGTTATGTATGAAGCACAATGCAGGATTTTGCTGCCGAACCTCAGTTCGCAAGCAGAGCTTGTGACTCTCAAAAAGTTCTTAGTAAACATTGATTTGCAAACTTTAGTCTGATAACCACAAACTTTCAAACTGTACTTGAAAGTTTGCTTTGATTACAAGTAAAGAACACAAAAGTAAAATTAGGAAGGACTTTCATCCATCAACAGGAGGAAATCAAAGTTCATGAGGAAACTGAGAGCCCACTGTTGCATGGCATACTCTCTGCTGTGTTGAGAAATTTTAACAAGTCAGCAGGAGCTAGAGCCTCAATACCACTAAAAATCTGTCTCTCTGCTTTACATTTTTATTGCTTTTTTTAAGGGGGAGGAAGGTTTGAAGGTCATAGAATTGGGCCATTTAGCCATCAGGCTTGTGTTATCCAGATGATTAATTACTTTTTTAAGGATTTTGTTTCTCTGAAAATTTTATCCCAGAAAAGCATGAGGACACACAAAAGTCTGTGGTTCAAATTAAATTATATTAAGATTACAGAAATATTGCACATCACAGATCTATGGGAAGTGGCTTCTCATTGTTTAATGTAAGAAAAATAAAGACTAAGAAGTTAGGCGACACAGCTGGGGTTTGTGCTGTGTAACTTGTTTTGTAACAAATCTTTAAATATTTTAAAGTATACAAACTGAAAGAACATATATTAGAAAGACTCTGAAAAGAAATCAACACAATTTGCATTCAAACTAGATTAACTGTCATTTTAGTTTAAAAAACCCTCATGCTCCATTCTTTCATGCTACCCCCTGCAAAAAATTTGGAACCCATCACTGGAAATATCACCTCAAAAATCTTTTTCTGTTTTCTGTTATTATAACCAGAGACGTATGTACACATTGGAGAGAACAAAAAAAAAAAAAAATTAAATCAGAAACAGATCCAGATGAGGATTTCAAAATTATGAGAACACTTTTTTTTATTTAGATTTCTGGTATGTTCTAGGAAAGATGATGATTATTATCAAATGTGGAAGACTAGGTTGCAAAGCCCATTAAAAACTCTGGGAAAACTGAAAAAAATTTTGATGTGCTTTGAGTTAGGCTTTTTCTAGAACAGTCTCTGGACATAGTACATGGAATGGATGGAAAAGTATCTTGTTATGTTGCTACAAAGGCTGTTTTTCATGGCAAACTGGCCATTTTGAGCACTGTCAAACAGTCTGCTTCCTTCTTTGCACTTTCGTGGCCCCGTTTTGGCTTGTGTTATCCAGCTTCTCCCAGTTAGTGACCAAACTTTTTTTGGGTGACTGTGGTTGAACTAAAGCTCTTCCCAAGAGGCAGCACTGATGTTCGCAACTGGCTTTAAGTACAAAGAGGAGGGCCGGTTATGTGAGTCCAAACCATTCTAATAACCTTCATCCTAAGAGCTGGAGAATGATTCTGGACACATTAACAGGCCAAAGGTTTAGCAGAAAGGAGGCCTCTGTCAACTCTTATCCCCAAATCACTTTTTTTCAATTAAGTTTCTGTTTTCAGTTGGGTTTACTCTGGAGCTCTATCGTAGTTTCTCATTTCCCCTTTCAGTTTCCCCTACCCTTGTTCAGCAGGTGAGTTGATCCCAGCAGCAAATGGCAATGGACAGAGCTAAACAATACTGCAGTGGACAGAATTATATAGACTTTGTGCTGTCTTCTGCAGGTCCTCTGCTCTAAAATCCCACACCATGGACTGTGTTTCCAGGAGCTCGCCACACTAATCCAGGATGAGGAAACACGAAGGAGCTGGTGCCATACCAGGTATTTGCTTTTCCAGATCTTAGTTGGACACTGCCAGGCAGTGTACTATCCTGACTGGGACAGGGGGTGAGCAGCAGTGCCATGTCCTCCAGGCTGAGCTGCTCCACAACTCCCTTAGAAGGGAGCAAATCCTCAAACAGTTTTCTTCTAGGCTGCTTTCTGGTGGTACTCTGCCTCAGCACCAGGAGCAGAGTGAGTCCAGTACTTTTAAAAGCCCCACTCTTCATGAATGCCACAGAACGGACTTTTAAAAAGTTAATTTTAGACCTAAGACTTCTGAAATTCTGAAAGGAATCTCTTTCGCAATAAGCAGCATTGGATGAAAAGGACAGTTATGTTCTCTTACTGGAGTGAGAGCAGAATTGGGGTTTCTGCAATTTTTCTGTCTGCCGTAGCTTTGCTATAACACAATCCCCCTGATGCTTCTGGTGATGATAAATAAATGTATTTATATGTTGTGCTCTTACATTCTCAGTACTGAGGAAACAGAACAATAACATACTCATGTCGATACAAGCACTGCCCTGGGAATTGACTAATTAACATAAAGCTCAGCCCTGCAGGGACATTTCCAGGTTCATTTCTTGCTGCCTCAGCAAACTATGGGGTTTGCGCTGTTAACTACTTTCAGATGCTCTTTGTCTTTCAAGAAAGAAATAAAGAACATCCACATTGCTTTAGGCAAGTTAATGATTCTGAGGAACACTTACCTTTTTACCATATGCTTCACGGCAGATTAAAATCCTGAAGGAGTTAAGGATTATATACGATGTACAGTCCTTTGACAGAAAAACATGCATTCTGGACTAAAAGTGCGTGGCTGAAATGCGACATTTACATTCATTGTTTTTCCAGACCTGCATACTGAGAATGTTTGGGTTTACTCAAAATAATAAGAAAGCAGTGGTTTTGTAGATGCTTTGATTTCTCAGAATCTCTTAAAGCTATGATAAGCAGCTTACAGTGGCTACTGAGAAAATTGGAGAAACTTGTGTAACCACTTCTGTAAAATTCACGGGAAATCTGGCCTACTTTGCCAAGAGATGTGTCTAAAATTTTGAGAAACTCATCCTACTTGTCTCTCCTGTGTGATCATATTTGTTTTTGTGAAGCATGTACTTTTCATTCACATTCTTTTCTTTGGGCCTCAAAGCAAAGGTTTTCTGTATATAGGAAAAAATATATGAGAAAAGGAAAAAAATTCAAATTAAATGAAATTTGAATTTTACTGGAAAAGAAAACCTCATTTTTTATTCATTTTCCCTAGATTGCTAGATTTGCTCTGCTCAATGTACTGTTTGTTATTATTATTAATCTATTATTAATGGATGTCTGCCTATTGCTGCTATTTATGAATGAACAAAATCCCATTCTGAGCTCATAGAAATCAACTGTAGAAAGTAACAGTAGAAAAATTTTCTGACAGAGGGTTGAAAACTATTTGATGGGTCCTCATGGGTTGGAGCTAAAAGGATGCAGAAGTTACAAGTGAGTAAGCACAGATACTTCAAAAGTGTTTTTGTAAGAGCAGAAAAATAAGTGTATGTGCGAAGCACACAGTGGAGAAAGCCAGCACCTGAGTGCATGCAGATACATGCAACAGCCAGAGTTCTGTTTTGTACACACGTTTGCTTGTTGGTGCATGAGTAGGCTGATTTTGTGTGGGTACTGCAGGCATGACTGGGTGTGTATATTACTGCGTATGCCTATCAGAACAAGTCATTAAGGTTACCCAAGCACATCTGATTCTGGTGTGTAGGTTTCACAAACTTTATCCATTTGGTATGTATGCCAGCCCTTTCAGTTTTGCCACAATTTCAAACAAAATAGTGCAGTGTTTGCTGAAAATAGACTAAACCCTGAGAAAACATGCACTGTTTCACTCTTAATCAATTATCCTGGAAAGGTTTAACTTGGGTCACTGTGGCTTTTAAGTTTCAAAATAGCAAAGTGGATTGAAGGGAACTTTAAATCAAACTAGGAGAATGTACAGAAAGCAGTAAGGTGGGGGAAAGTGAAATCTGATATGGAGCCAGTGGATAGCTGTGGCTATCTGGGCAGGGTGACACTTTAGAAAAGGAGAGACTCACTGTAAGAGACAAGTGACCACAGGATGAAGAGGCAGAGGCAGAGAAACTGCTCTGCTACAGCAGTATTTTGAAGAGACACCAAGGGTCAGTCTTGGGGTGATCACGAAAACTCCAGCCTTGTGCACCTGGAACTTCACCATGTGTCTATGAAAGTCACTGAGGATCTTTATTTCCTCTTATGACCATCTACACGAGCACTGGCAATTTACTACTGCTACTATTTACTACTCTACTATTCCAACTGCTGTGTTCATTGCAGAGATCTGTGCCATGGATTTCAGTATTTCCAGCACTGCTGATTCTGGGAGCCAGCAAATGCAAAGATGCCAAAAACATGCTAATGAAATCTTAGTATTCTTCTTTAGTTACATGTAATTAGATACCACTCTCTTTATCAGTATAATAACTTTTGATTAGTTTAGTCTGTCTTTAGTACGCTGAAAAGCTTAAGGAAAGTTAGACATAGCCAACTAGGCTTTATTTAACTTTTCCCTGGAGATTCTTCCCTGCACGCAGCGACCATGGCTGTCTGTCATACAACGGCAGCGCACTAAAATGAGGGGAACAGTGCATTTTGCCTGTATTGTCAGGAAGTGTCAGAACTATTAATAGCCTAAATTTTGCTAGCTAGCTAAAATTCTCACACTGCAATCTTGTGCATCAGCATTTTTTTTTTCTTTACCACAGATGGTCATTTATGTAACATGGTTGGAAATTGTGGCTGTGTTCCACAGCAACAGGAAAATGGGATACATCTGCACTGTGTGAAGAAAAATATAAATGAAGTAGAAGTATGCAAGCATTTAAATTACAGGGAAACCGGGCTGTGATAAGCCCTGGACTACATGAGCAGGAAGAGCGTGTCAGCCTCACCCATGCCCTGAAAAAATGGTCACATTCGTGGGCTAGTCTATTGTACTGAGTGGAAGTTTGTTTATGCGGGACCTTCCTTCCCTTAGGACTTCCTCTGAGAGGAAATGTCGTCACTGTTCAGTAGGGGTCAATTGTTATGCATTCAAAATTCAGACATAAAATAGTATTGCTGAATTCAACAAAGTGGAAAGGAATAAATAGGATTTGTCCATTTACATATTTAGAAACGTGCCACAGTTATTCTTGTTCACTAATGCTTTCAGAGAGCTGAGAAAAATCATACAAGTCTAGTACCTGGGATGATATTGTTTTACATGTATCCCAAACACTCCACTCAGTATTTGACAAATCTCATTTTTTTCAGATCTGCTATCTGTCTGTGGCTGATGTGGGAATATGATTTAAGTGGAAGAAGTCTAAAAAGACTGCAACTTTAAAACCAGAGTTGTGCTCTTATGGGAATACTCAACCAAGTCGGTTTCATGTCTTGGTTCACACTGCTCTGAATCTTAGTTACTCTGGAGGAGCACTTTTCTGAGGACATTATTTGCAGCTGAGGTGTCCCTAGAGTTTTACTTTTTATGTTGTGATAAAGCAGGAATATTGTTTGAGATAACAAGGGCTAATACTGGTGTTTTGCCTTTGTCATTGTGTTATCAGTCAAACAAAAAAACCTCTTTAAGGGACTTATGGATGGGGAATAGGCTGAGCTCTTGGAATAACAGAATAGCAGAGGTTGGAAGAGCTCTCTGCAGATCACCTCATCCAACCTGGTTTAGGCAGGGTCAACTAAAGCAACTTGCACAAGACATTGTCCACTTAGATTTTGTCTTCAAATAGGGGAGACTCGACAACCTCTCTGAGCAACCTGCTCCAGTCACCTTCGCCACCTTCATAGTAAAAAAAAAAAAAAAATGTTTTGCTCTTTAGTTTAAATGGAATTTTCAGTATTTTGGTTTTTATCTTTTCATTGTCCAGGTGCTTTTGCCAAGCTCATGGCAACTGTACTGTTTTGACATCAGCCATAGAAGAAAGCAGACAAAGGCATACTCACAAGTGTGGCTGGTAAGCCCTGGTCTGCCCCCCACTCACAAGATGTTGTTAGTGATCTTTCCCTCTTAGGTGAGTAGACTTTTTCTCCAGACAAACGTTGGTTCACACTCTTGTGTCCATTTTGCATTAGGGACACCTGGAAACAAAGGAACGCTGGGAACCAACCAGGATCCAGAGCAGTCTGCAGGGCACATATATATTTGTCCAGAGAGGCACCACAACCATGACCAGAGTTGAAGTCTTTTGACAGTCTATCTCTTTAGGTGTCAGTGTCCATGAAGTCCTCTTCCCTATTGCGTGGTCTAGACCAGAAGTAAATTGTTAATCCTCTCTCACGCAGATTTTCCTGAGCAGTGAAATAATCAGGGGACAAGAAAATGCCATTTCCAGTGTAAAACTTAAGAATTCCTCTCTAAGGGAAATATATAAAATAGAGCATATCACAACAGTACTAACTGGTTATGCTATATTACCAACCTCTTAGATAAATCACCATTATCTAGGAGCTGTTTTTGCCCCAGCTAGGGACCTGATCCAACATGTTTAAAGCAATTCCTCCCTCCTTCCCACCTTTCTCTGCCTCTCCCTCTCTCTACGCAAGACGCATGATGGAGATGCCCAGCTTTTCGGCGCGGGGCTAAGCGGAGGGGCTTTCCTTTCGCCCGCGCCCGCGCAGCCTTTCCGCCCAGCCGTGCCGCCTTGCTCGGGGCCGCCCCGGGCCACCAGCCCTGCGTCCCCTCCGAAAGAATGTCGCCTGTGAGGCAGAAATTCCCACCATGGGAACCGCGCCTCTGTGTCGCGCAACAAAGGCCGCCGCATTGTGCCCCTGTTAAGCGGGTGTTAAAATGCGCATATGTTGCCAGGGCTATTGCAGGCGAGGGCCCATTTGGGAAGAGGAGGCTTTTCCCGAGCGCTGCCTGCTCTGAATCCCGCCCCCCCCCCCCATATTAGCACATTAGCGCACATGCGGCCGCCTTATCAGATTAGCTACACTTGTCACAGATTAGTTCGCCCTGTGAAGGAGCCGCAAAGGTACCTTTGACCATTCATTCAAAAGAGCCAGAAAAGTGGGGGTTTTTTTTTGTGGATCTTTTTTTTCTTTTTCCCCCTTGTCTTCAACCATCGGAGTGCAAAGCGAATTAAAAGAACCTATTTCTCTGC
>WBMY01002796.1:425508-469388 GCA_013397315.1 Donacobius atricapilla | reverse complement strand
CCATCCCCCCCACCCCCCATTTTGGTAACAGGATAACTAAAGGATAGGTACTACGGTGGACTACAGAGAGATATTCATGGACACCTAATATTCATATAGAAAATGTTTATTTAACCCCTTAAAACATTGATGTGTTTTCTTTCCTCACCAGTGTCAATAGTCCTTTGAGACATGACCTTTCTGAAGCTCAGAGTGGATTTTTTAATGTTTTGCTTCTCTGTCTCCCCCATCCCCTCCCTTTTCATTACAGTTAATTTGCAGCGTGGTTCAGTGGTCTCTGTTCTGCAGATTAGGGGTGGGGCAGAGAAAAGACTTGCTAATGGCTCGTTACATTATTTTTTTAACCCATCTTGCTCCTTTAAAGGTTTTGATAGCTGGTAAAACAAACAGTGACTCAAAATACCTTTGGTATGACTTGCAGTCTACACAGGCATTAAGCCTGAGCCTAGAGAAGACAATAACGCCTTGGAAGTGCAGTGACAGCAGTGACACTCATTTCTGAATGAACTTGTGGTGAAGGAGGCCTAGAAAGCTGCAAAAACATACAGCTGAAATTGCTGGTTAGCATTCACACCTTTGGCACAGAAAAAAAAAAAAAAAAAAAAAAAAAAAGGTGGAAGGAAACTGCGGTGAGGAAGGAATGCAGCAATTCCTCTCACCTCGGTGCTTTCTAGGGGAGGTGTTCCACATCCTTGTGCCAGGTGTAGCATTACTGGGCCCCGTTGGAGCTTGTCCACCGCTGCAGATTAGCTGTGCTGCCCGCATGCGGCAGAGGGGACAAACCCAAGACAAACCAGGACTGACGTTCCCTTTGTCATACACGTAGGCTGTGAGAGTACCACTAGTCAAGGGTCTAGTGCAGAGTATTTTATGCAGGAAATGAAGAAGAAATCACAAGACGAACTGTGACTGTATTTTGGTTTTGGGTTGGTTTCTTGTTGATTTTTTTTTCCTTCTAACTTTGATTGCAGGTAACCAAACGGCATTATCATTAGTAGAACTTTACCTGCTAATTCTTTTTACAACTTCTTTCACACACACTCGAACACAATCAACGATATCGTTTACTAGCCTGTTTCTCCACACAGGCTGAATCCTGGCTGGTTGCATGTGCTGTTTGTAAACAGCAGAAAGTACAATAGATCGTTTGTAAGGGCACTAGCATGTTACCAGAGGCTGGAACTCCAGTGCTTCTGAGAAAACAGCCCGACAGTGTGCCCTGAAGTGTATGCAATCATGCTGTCCTTAGACCACAACTTTAGGGTCAGAGCTCTTTTTAGCTCTGGGATCATTTTTTTGACAGCTAAATCCTAGTGGTGACTCAATTTGTAGATCCTGTTGAAATGCAACAATATTTCTCCTACGGTAATTTTTTATTTTATTGTTTTCAAGTCATAGTGCCACACCAATTAGAGAGGGCTGTGAAGGATATGGGAAAACCATCCCTCGGAACCCTGTGTCAAGAAAACTTACAGCCCTGATGAGCTCTAAGCTATGAACAGCTCCAATTTATGATCTCTAGAGAGTGAGGCAACCGGAGTAAAAGCAAAGCAGGGAGAAATATGTGGGAGAAAACAGCTGGACCCTGCTTTTGCTTCTTAGTTATTGAAAATTGTCTCCATGTCAGAAAGTTACCAGAAGAGTTCATTGGGACATCTGTTTCTTCTGTTGTCAGGAAGGATGATAAAATCTTACATTATTAATTTCCTGTGTTGTTTTCTGATAGAAAGCATCAGTGTTTTTATTTTTATATCTCCACATGCACCTAGTTCAGTATAGTAATTTCAAAATTCTATTGTGTTATATATAAATATATATATGGTGTTAACTGATTTCTTCCAGGTTTTAATTTTTGTTCTGAAATGGTGTGGTATGAAAAGGAACATTGAAAGCAGAATTCTAGTTAAAAATTGATTATTTCTCTCTCAGTCTAGGAATTATTTCTATGTTTCTGTGAAAAGCAGTTTTTCAGTCTTCCACTGACACCTTTCAAATGCACCTACTGTGAATCTATCTAGTTTATGGACTGCCTCGAGTCATTTATCTGAATTTAGCAAAGCCATTTTGTGGATGACCTTTCTGGTTTTATCCCAGAGCTAGAAAAACTGCAGAGCTAAAGGCCTAAATTAATCTCTTCCTCAAATAAGCACAAAGGAGTCTGGGCTAGAGCATGAATCTTCTGTTTCCATTAGTTATTGTTACCGTGCCCTCCCAAGTGCCTCCTGTTTTTCCAGTGTGAGTAAAGGGTCCCAGTTTGAGAGATCCTGTTGAATGTGAAAGTGCTGACTTTCACACAACCCTTAATTGAGTGTTGTCTGCAACAATGTGTTTTGGTGCTGATTACATAAATTTAAGTATTTTCCAGAACCTTCATTCAAATCCAAGCAGTAATCTTCCATGACCCCAACCCAAAATTTAACCTCAGTCTATTAAATGTTTGATTTTGAATCTAAATGTTAAAACAGTCTGTCTTGCTTGCCTTGAGCAACAGAGTATAGGATGGAATTTTATGTTTTGATTCATGTAGCTGAGTTCATGGCACTTAATTTTTTAATAACTTTGTGTTTCTCCTCTCTCACAAAGTCAGGCTGTGTGGCAGCCTGGTCTGTGAGTTACCAATGCAGTCGTGACATACAGCATGTGGGGTCAGAATGCAATGCTGTTGGGGCTGGAGATGCAGACCTACTGCTGGCTGTCACATATGTGGTGGGAAAAGAGGAAAGCTTGGACAGCATGTTTCCTGGCAGGAGCTGAGCATCACTGCTCCTCACCTCAGTCCTGTCACCTACCCACATGCTTTTGTCACCTCTGGCTCATGTGCAGAGAAAAAACTTAACGTGGCACACAGCTTTGAGCCTTCAGTTCCTTGACACAGCTCTTAGAAGAAACTTCTTGGCTTTGGTCATTTTATGACCTAGTCAAAAGCAACACACCATTTTATTTGAACTATCCATGAACTTTTAAAAACTAATGTCTATCAAAAATATCAACCACACATTATTGAATTTTATGAGTAGCCCTTACTTGTTTCAACAGGCATCTCCTTATTTCAGCACACTGGATTAAACTCAGGCTTCATCAGACATGAATAGTAAATCAATTGTTTTTAAGACAGGAGAGTTGCTTTGCTTACAAGTCTTTCCCATGCTGATGAACTCCTGCAAGCTCCATGGCTGCTGACCTGGTCTGGGAGCCTTGTTCTAAGTGATAATGTTGCTCATTGTGAGAACGCTGGCTACGCAAATCCCGATGCTCGATGCTCGGGTGTGCGGATTTGCATTCCAATACTCTGCGCTCTGTAAGGGTGCGCAGGGCTGGTGTGCTGGCTCTCGAAGCACAATGGGAATTATGGACATGTGTCTCTGGGCCAACAATTATTTCCATGTGCTTGCTAAATGAGTGCAGGGAGAGAAGACTTTCCTCTTGTTTAGTGTCTATCGCTGTCTTTGGTGCTGTATTGCATTTTAATATAAACCTCCCCCCACAACTGCCTCGCCCCAGCCCTGTTAGATACTTGGCCTGGCTTTCATTAAAACACTAGTGCATGAATAGCTGTAAGTTCAGGGCTGGAAGGCATCTTTGCTAAAGCTTGAATCTTTGGTAAATAACTTTCTGCACTTTTGGAAGTGTTAAAAGTAACTAAGCACCTAATGAGTAGCTGAATAATAGAGTTAGTCAAACTACTCCCACTAGCCTTTTTCGCTGGTAGGGGTAAACAGTAATTTTTTTTTCAGCCATTATATATTGTTGGCAGCTCAGACTTCCAATCATGTGTGTGGAGGTTCACAGGGCTAAAGAATATCATGCTAGTCTATATTGCTCTGTCTAGCTATCAAAAGCAACAGGTTTGGTGGGATGAATTAGGCTTTGCCTTTGGTCCAAGCAGGCTGGGCTACAAAAATGACAGTATTGGAGCAACAGCTGGCTTGGTCACATAATGCACTGCTATATAGTCGGCATTTCTTGTTTTCATTTCACTTTCCTTTGTTTTAGAGACAAAAAGGGAAGCCCTTGGGGGAAAAGACTTCCAAGTTTAATGCTTGACCAAAGCTGCCTGGCTGTGGCTTCAGCAGCCTTTATTGACTGAACTTTAACATTTCTTTCTCTGAACGTGACATTGACACTGGCACCTCTGTCCGGCCACAGAATCAGTACCAAAGAGGCGCTAGTGCAGGGCAACAAGCTTTCTCACACTGCCCTTCCATCCGTTGAAGGGTCATCTGCCATGGGCTATCCCTAGGGTTAACAGAGAAATCTCTCTGTCCAATGATAAACATACATAGTCTGCCCTTAGACTGCCCAATTAGGTGTTACTCTTCGCTGTGTGGCTTCTATTTTAGGAAATGGTTTGAGGTCACCAAGTTGTTCTTCACATGGAAGCAGAAGCATTTGCCAGTGCCAGCTCTACTTAGTTTAAAATCTGTGGCCTGTGCCAGAGATGGATGGAGCTACACTGTGGGATGTCTATCAGATGGGTTGTACTCGGGCAATGGCAGCTCCTCTGCCAGGTGCCAAGTGTTTCTGCTTCTCCCACTCCTGCTCCACCGGGCTGTGCTGGCTGAGGGCAGCCCAGCTCCTGAGCCAGCTGTACCAGCCATCTCCTTTCAGCACCCTGTTCTTAGGGGGAAGGAACAGTGATATCCTGATCAGGCATAATAATATGTGAAGCAAAAAGAAGCTGTAGTGAAGAAAGTACTCCCTGCATTTACAGAGCAACTTAAAAATTAATGCTGCAAGGGACACTTCTCAGTTTAATATTACTGGCCCCAAATTGGACTGTATTGCTCTTGCTAAAAGGGCCATTTCTTTTTGCTTCAGTAATTTGATGGAGGATCACATAAAAAGATCAGAAAGAAGAAGAAAGAAATGAAGAATACACTAGATATTTTATCAAAGGTGCCTTGGTACTGCATTTTGGTGATGTATGACTAAATATTTTTAAGTCTTCATAGCATTGTGCAGTTCTGCAGTCCTGCTGAGTATGATACACTGCCTTCTTTCTTTTGCTCTTTATATTGAGCTATAAGAACAGCTGTATGGGTTCCTGAAGCAGCAAGTTAAATATTTTGCCGATAAGGTCACTTTTGTTATCACATATGGTGTCGTAAGGAAATTTCCAACTTAGTTTCAAAATAGCTTTGGCAGGACATACAATTCAAACCAAGAAAGCCTCCTCCTCCTTTTCCCAGCTTCTGTCAACACCAAGTCAAGGGTCGGCAACCTAAATCCAGCTCATATATAGTTGGCTAGCTCATTTTTTTTATTTCTCCAGGGACAAAACCAGACTTCACCACTAAGATAATGGCCCTCCCTCCCTGCAGTGACTGAGGTCTAGAAACCCTCTTCTCAGGTGCATTGCATAACTCAGACTTTTGCTTTCTGTACTTGGGTCAGACATGCACCGTATATTTCAGTTCAAACAATCAATGCTCCCAACATGTCTGGCTTGTTCTTTTGACACAGTTTCTTAACAGGATTTCACTTGTCAGCTAGAAAGGTCAGAGAAAAGATAAATTTTTATTGGGATAAACTGCACTGTGTTAAATACTTACAGTGTATCTCACCTTTTGTAATAACCAGTCTATGTTTTTATTGAGCTATAGCTAATGCATTTTGCTATAAACGCATCCATATAGGCTTTTTGTTTGTCTATGCCAAAAATAGAAACAGGGATACAAATTGTATTCTTTGTCCCATTTCCTGCCTTTGAATAATCTCTGTGGACTGAAGGATTACTAATACTCAGGAAGAGTTATATTCAGGACAGGTACCCATCATTGCCCCTGTGGATCTGACTAACTGCAAGTAAGTCTTCATGCAAGATGAGGATCTTTTCCCCCACTCATCAGGCAGCTGAATTTGGATATGAGTACTGGATCCATGAGCCTTGAAGTTACCATGAAACTGGACAGGCTCAGACAGTTTCCTTTGGACTTTCAAAGAGTGCTTGAAGTTCTACCTTTTTTTTTTTACTCTCTAGACTTCAGTCATGCTACTGTTTCAGATGTTCTTACTTGGAGAGACAAGCTATTCATTGATATGTAGGTTTTCTCTTTTCTTGTACCAACCAGCTGATTACTCTTACCCTGACACCTTGAGCTGTGCAGCAGTTTTGTCAGATATCTGAGACTGAAACCATTCATACCGTGTCTACTTTTCATTCACAACTGCTCAGCTAGAGGGTCATAGAGACAAAGCCAAGTTCTCAGAGAAAGTGAAAATCAAAGCGATCAATAGGTGCTCTGAATTTTTAAATTTGACAAATTACTGATATTGCAGGACAAAGAACAACACCACGTTCTGTAAAAAATCAACTCTACAGAAACTGAAGTGCAGCAGCCAAACACTGAAAAAAACAGCTGAAACTGGGTGCAAAAGGGAGGAGGTTTAGGAAGAGAAAGGATAGAAGGTGTTGAGGAAGATAATAGGTAGTGGCAGAGTTAATCTACAAAACGCGGTCTTTTTAAAAGGAAAAAAACAAAATCAGGGGGAAGAGAAAGGATTGCAGTGGAGGGGGTTGCTATAGTGAGAGTAATCTTACGACCTAATGTGTGAGTGTTCTCAAAAGACTGGATGTTCCAGTTCAGTGAAGCAAGATGGCCCCCTGCAGTATTGTTAGCCCCCCTCACAAAGAAATTTCACTTCATCTAGAAGCATCACTGTACAAAACACTAACAGAACTGCTGTGGCTTATCATTAGTTTCACTCAAAACACGAGGTAAGCATTCTTTGCATTAAAACATCAGTCAAAAATAGAAGTCCTCAGTTACCAACTTTGCTCCCACTGCTTCAGAATGCTTCCCATGTGGTTCTGGTGTGAGATTGAAAAAAAAATTGGTTTAGAATAATATCTCTGATCCCCCAGGAATCAAAACTTCTCTCTCAAACTCATGTGGTAAAGATTGTGATAGGGTAATAGTAAAGACTGAAAAGAAAGTCTCGCTGGAGTTGTGAAGCCAGGCGAGAAGTAAAGCTTCATGAAGGAGAAGATAAACTCCAGAAGAATAGCACTGTGTTCTACTTGCATTTGGAGAAGGAATATTGATGTGTATTTTGTGCATAAGAAGCTTTTTATTTCTCCCATCCTATTACATTTCATTGACAGTGAGAATAAAACATCATGCTTTTTTGAAAATAAGTTTTTGTAATATATTGGTATATTGGCAATGCTTAGGCTCTCAGGTTTTCACATGCTTTTCACTGACACAACAAAACACCATAAATTCTGCGCTTTGTGACACCACAACAATTCCATGCTTTAGTACTTGTACATGTCATGGAGTTGCATTACTCAATATTAATTGTGACTGATAAAATACAGCAAAATGCAGAACTTAGTTTATTTAGAAGTTATGCAGGGATATGCAGTTAGTTTCCCTCTGAAGTGCATGAGACTTCTTGGACTGCCACCTACAACTTAAAGTATCCATCCAGGTCACACATTGCAAAAGCTAGGAAAAGGAGGAGAACCAGATAAAAAGAGACTCAAATATTTTCCTAGCAGATAAATGCAGCAGTTCACAAGGTTCATGAAGTCAAACAAATTCCTTTCCTAGTCCTGTTTTCTCTCCCCCCTCCTCTGCTTTGTATACCTCCATGATTTCTATCACTATTATTTGCAAGGTAGGAACACTATGCCCAGTGCTTGACAGAGAATATGCCAGGAAGTAAAAGTGTTAGAAGAGAAGGCTGTCTTATAATAATTCTAATTCACACTTTAGCTGGTTCCAACCTAACTCAGAAAATCAAAAAATGGAACTTGGAAAGTCTGAATCTAGTAAAAATTAATTTCTTTGCCTTTCCATGCTGAACTTAACACATCACTCACAAAAACCCACCCAAGCTCTAAAGAATCAGTGTTGTGAGGTCTGTGTGGCCTTCTACAGACTGCTTTGGTGTGAGAGCTTGGATTGTTTTTGACCCTGTGACACTGAATGGCCAAGAGCTTCCATGCAAGGACAATGGTGCTGTTAGTGCCCATTACTAAAAGCCTTCTTGTTTCTTTCAACTGCTCACAGGCCTCCTAAACAATGAAAGAAATCCATACATCATTAATAAGGAGATTTAATTTAAATTCTGCTGTAAGAGAATTCTCAGATATTCCCCTCATTTTTTTTTTTAAGTGAAAATTGCTGGAGTCTGATGTAAGGCAGAACCTTAATGTAGAGAAGTGTTCGGCCTCATTAAGAAATGCTTGGAAACTAGTGGGAATTGTTGTCATAGGGCAAACTGGAAAGCGGTACTGGCACATCAGTGAGCAGCTCCCATGGAATGAAATCTTGCTGAACATGGGGATATGTCAGCTAGTAAAAAAAAGTCTTCCTGCTAAGTAATTTTTTATTGAGCTGAGGCATTTTATTACCTTTACATTTCTAATGATGGTAACTTTATTTTTATTGTGATTGCATGTATTCAGTATTTCTAACAGCCATTTGTAATTCAAAATGGCCTAATTTTCATTAGAAAAGGGAATTGCTAAATTCCAACGGAAGTTGATGTGAAACAAAATAGAACAGGATAGCCCATATTCACTTTTGTAGTGAGTGATTGTTAATATACACATCCATAATTTGTCTTTTAATCATGAACACTCAACACAATTAAAAATCAGTCAGTACAAAAGGATCAGGGCTGTTTGTCACATGAAAATAATAAGAATTGACTTTGCCTCAGCCCTATCTCTACTGTCAGTGGAATCTATCACATGAGGAATGAATACTGATTAGGGATTTCAGAGGGTTTTATTCTGCTGTCACTTTGGATTTGAAGCCATTCTTCATTTTGGTATTTTTAGGAATGTAAATTACAACACAGGATTTCACAGAAACTTCTAAGTTGGACTGTATTTCTTGAGAGATTGGTTTATATTGCTAAATCAATCCATCTGCCAGAGCGAGGCCAGAAATTACTAATGATGTCTTCATTGTTGTATATATATAATGTTTTAAATGTTTAAAACAGATTTTAGTGCATATGTAATCCAGAATGAGCCAGCATACTAATGATTAAGTGGGAAACAACACTTGTATCATGTTCATTCTTCACAGTTTCAATAATCATGGTCAGTTTCTCATTGGATGTGTTTTGGTTACCTATCAGATTATTTCTATCTGTCCACATATGTATCTATCTATGCACACACACAAAATATATATATAAATATATTTAGAGAGAGAAAACTTGGAAGAGAAATTCTTCTGCTTATGACATTAAATTTGATTGAATGTTTTCGAATTAAATATTCTGTAGTTAAGCTACGCTACCTCTGCTAGAGAAAAATTTTTATTTTGGCAGATAAAAATTTTGTTATGTAAATCAAAATTTTGTTATGTAAATCAAATTCAGAAATACATTTCTTGTACAGCTCATGAAATGCTCTTTTTAAGTTGGATGAATCAAACTAACTAATAAAAGAGCTATAGATATGAATATAGGTACAGTTATATATAAATAAATTGATGAAGAAAATAAAAAAAAAATATATTAAAAATAACTCCTTAGGTCTGCTCTCTCTGTATTATTGCTTCTAAAGAAGGTGGCTGCAAAAAAAGTTTCAGAGACTTATTTAAGGCATATTCCATGATTCTTTTTTTCCAGGCCCCCCGATTTCTGTAAAATTGAGCAGGGTCTTATCAAAGATATTCTATTCACTTTAAAGATTCATACATTCTTTTGCAGGTGCTCCTAACAGGACATAACCTCAGGCGTTTGAGGAAACTTCTGTTTTGAGGGGATTCAAGAAGTCATCTCTATGCTAAGTTTTCAAACTGTACCTAGTAAGTACATGATTGCTGTACAGAGCAGTGAAACGTGATTTCTTTCCCATAAATGTCTAGGCAGCAACAGCTNATATATATATATATGCTTTTGAGGATGAAATAATTCCTTGGAATTTGGGTACGTTGGCATCAGCATTTCTGCCTGGGTCAGTACTGTGCTTTTAAGGACTCCCTTGCTTGTCGCCAGCTACCATGTGCTGGTTCACATCAGAGGCACCACCAACTGGATTCTTTTAGGATGTCATTAAGCCAGGAGATGCAAATATAATACACTCCAAGCCACCAACTGGCAAATCAATTCACACTCGAATATTCCTTTGAATGCGTAAATAAGTTCATGTTGAGCATGTACAAGTCCTTTCTATGTTTGTTTTTACAGATATTTGAACAACTGTGCCTCATTAGCTAGAAGAGTACCAGAGCCTCCATCACAAACTCACTTGAATGAATATGCATGAAATCACCATTAGTTTTGCATTTAGAGTAATTATTCTGCACACATATTTAACCAGAAAATGGACAGCAAAGAAGCCACTCATTTAATTTCCTTGGGTTCAAGTGAGAAAGGTATTTCAGGCCTGATTTTCTGCTGCTTTGCATCTTCTATGTTTCTGCAAAATGGGTGTGAAACATTATCCGTTCTGTTTTGAAAACATTTCACAACAATGAACAATGCTGTTTCAGTAAGTAGTTATGTTATTCATCTGTCTGTATCTAATTCTTGCTTATGCTTAGAATGTAAACTTTTGAGAACAGGGACATACCATACTGGTACCATGCCGTGCAGAGTGGGATCTTGTTCAGCGTCTGGAACTCCTGTGCACATTTGCAATATTTACAGTGTAGTTTTGCAATGCTCAAGATGTGAGAGATTCAGTTCTCTCACATTTAGAATGTTGTACATTATAGAGGATTTATGTAATCAAACTATATGTTCATATAAGGGCCAAGAGAATTCTGTCAGTTGAGCAAAGGTCAATCAGAGATATTAATTCCATGAGCAGAAAGAAAGGTAAAATATACCGAATAAGACGGGAGTTGGGAATTACTACCTATGCTCTTCTAAATACATATAAGGCGACATAATGATCATGTCATACCATGACCAAAAATGGAGATTTTAGTATGGGAAACATTATTTTCTGCTCTGTCCCTTCCTCCCCTCTGTCTCCAGCTCTACTCCTTTGTTCTTTGCCATTCAGTGTTTTGGTTCAAGTTAATTAAAGATTCCTGTTGCAGCCTCCTGGAGTGAAATTCTGGCAGCATGCCCAGCGCTGCCATAGTCGTATGTAAGCAGCCCCTCAAGTGAGCTCCATCATGTCTCTAAGAAACTATACAAAGAGGAAGAAAGAAACTGAATCCAGATGGAATAGGAAATCAGATATTTCTTCCATTTGTGTTGAAATCTGTGAAGACTGCCCCATAGGTTGAAAAAGAAGACAATTCACATACTCTGCGGTCTCAGGGAAAAGCATGTTTTCTCCCCACCCCTCCACCCTCCATTGAAGAGGAATCTGTGAGAAAGCTTACAGTGAGACTGCAAACTCAGTAATGCAAAACATGCTTTCTGCTTTACTCTCCTAGCTATAGAAAGGTGTAGGATAGACCTGTCAAGGGAACACAAAAAATAAAACAAAGGAATCAAAAGAGTGACTCAGGCAGACAAAGACTCTTCCTAATGACAGGGCTATGAGAGAATTTGATATCCAAACCAACAATTTCACACACAGTTCATAGTGAAAAGAGGACTCAAGACATTTTAAATGCCCAACAGGAGAATAAACATGTCTAATACACTGGGCAATAACCGCATACTGAACTGCTTGTTGTTAAAAGGCACATTAAAAAGATTACAAAAATGTATAGTATACAGCAATTTCTTGGATTTCACATGCATAACAAAAATCAGAAATGCCCCTGGAGGAGCACAGACATAGCATATTTTGTGTTTGTGAGTCTTTATCAACTCCATTGCTTGGTTCTTAAAACATAGCACTACACTTGGTGGGTTGTTACTGAATTACTGGATTAAAAAGAGTATCATTAGAAACCGTAACTGTGGATATTTGCAAGTGTGCTTTATACATAAATTACAGTTTGCTTCATGGCAGATGGGAAAGAAGTGTTAACAAGTGATTTCTATGTCAAAGGACTAATTTTTAATTTTAAAATATTGGGGTAGAGTGATTGCTTGGCATAGACCCAACCTGTTGCAACTCAAGAGATACTCATTTGAGGTGCAGACTTTCGGCAGAGGTTATTATTCAAGGTTTTTGCTGACAGTTTAGCACAATACTTCAGGTGAAATGAACCTGATAATTGCAGTGCAGATTTCCCCAAATAGCAGGTTGACTGAAATAGCTCTGGTACCCTGTGACTAATTGGATGTTTTGCTACCAATTTTTTCTTTTCCTTAAGAAACAAAAATGGTCCAAAACACTGTCCAGGTGAAAGGGGTAATAGATGTGCGCTGATATGTGTGTTTCTTGCCCTTTCGAACCTTTGAAGCCAGGCTGAGGTCAAATTACTCAAGCAGAACAGCTCTGTTGACAAACATGTGGTCTTCAAACAACAATCCCAGTATGAGAGGTGCTGCTAATTTAAAATAACAGAGGGGAAGGGAGAAAAAAAAAGTAAAAAGAAAAAAAAATAGAGGGAAAACCAGCCCCAGTCTACACGAAATCCAACCCAACTGCCACTTTCCCCGCTAGCCTCCCTTTGTGAGCCTGCCTTCCCCGCCGCGTGAATCAGCCATGGTTGGGGTTAAATGGGTAGCTTTTGTCTCCTCACAATGGCCGAGAGTGACAGGTTGAGCTAAATGATTTACTGGTGGAGATGATTTGAAGGACAGAGCCCGGCAGCCTTGGGAACACACGCACAAGAAAAGGACAGTACCGAATCAGCCTCTCCTCCCCCTCCCGCTTTCATGGTTTTGACTGAAAGATCACAGAGTGAGACTCTGACAAACACAAGGACCATTGAGAAGCTATTTTTATTACTTATCCACGGCAGCCTTCTTTGCTGAGAACAGACCTGAGGTTAATTAACCTTACTTTTTTCTTTTTTTTCCTCTTTTTTTTTTCTTTTAAGTTGTTGCGTTTCGTATTAGGGATGTGAGCCTGTAAGTTGGCAGGGTCGCATGCCATGGGCAAAGGGAAAGTCTCTGTGCGGGACTTGAGCACAAGAAAGCTCAACAAACTCTTCCCTGGCCAAACCAAAGCTTTCCACGGAGCGAGGCGATGCCGCGGGGCCGCGGCGGAGGCAGCTGCTGGGAGCGGAGCCGTACCAGCTGTTGTCGATTGGAATGTGCTAGAAGCAGGGCTCCCCCGCCTTCTTTTCGCCGCTCCGGCGGCAGCGGCGGCACCAGGGATAATATGGATCCCAGATTGCTTCCTGAACGCCGTTTGATCTGGCTGTGTGGGCAGGGAGGAGCTGTTTGCCGGGATGCGCCGCGTTCGCCTGTCTTGCCCCGCCGCAGGCCGGGCACGCGGGGACACGATGGCCGGCCGGCCACGGGCCTTCAGCCCTGGCTCAGGGCACGGCAGCGCCAGCACCCCTCTCTGCCTGAGGTGTGGGGAGTGCGGTGTGCGGGAAACACCGAGCAGCGGGGCAGGAAGGCCTGTTGGCCACCATGCTGGTCACTGCCTATCTAGGCAGCCGCCGGTGGGCCCTGCGTGTGGCGCAGCAGCCCCAAGCGCCATCACCAGGGAGCTCGCCATGGCTCCGGGACTCTGCTGGCTCGGCGGAGCTCCAAGGCAGCAGAGGTGGCAACGCCACAGCCTCCCAGTTAGGGCCTGTGAGGCTTCCTTCAGCGGTTTTGCTCCGAGAATTTGAGAGGAAAAGTGTAGGCTTTCCTTAACAAGAGAAGGAAATTTTCAGGCAGTTGCTGTGAATTAGTCTGAAAAGACCTAGAAGGTAGTCCACAGGCGATGTGAAGGTTGGGTTTATGGATAAATCAGGACTCGTGTATTACCACTGTATTACTTGAAAGAGGCAACATTCTTTCTGTTCCGTACTTCATTTGGTGTATGATTTCTGAGCTATTCCTCAAGTGCAGTGGAATGATACATCGTATTGCAGGTTATAACATGCAATTGTCATGTCAATATTTGGTTCTGAGAGAGAGATTGAAACAGCAAAAATTCTACAAGTACTACTGTAAAAAAAAAAAAAAAAAAAGGGAAATAATTTTACTGGTGCCTACCACCTAATGACATCCCAGACCCTGTGGATCACGTCTTGTGAAAGCATCAAAGCTTTATTACAATATATTCAGCTACCTTAAAAAAGAAAAAAGACACTCAGCAAATATCTCAGACAGCTTAACTAGTTACGGTAGAAGTTTGAACAGTAAGACCCAGTGTGTGCAATAACACATAGCTTTTCTTGTTGGCTAGCTTCAAACTGTGTTCTCATTTTCATAATAATTTTAATGAAAACTTGTAGTTATTCAAAAGAAACAATATGAATATGTGAGCATCATGGCAAAGCAGCGTTTCATATCAGCAAGCTTGTAAGATATGATTTAGTAGAAAAATGAAAGGATCTATAAAATGGGAAATTTGGAGAACAGAAGTGTTTGGTGTTAGTCTCCTGTACTGTAGAGTTGCAGTATTATGGACTTGCAGTGTGTTGTCACATGGTGTATCTCTAATGGTGTCTTTAATGCTCAGTTGCAAATAAACACTTCTGTTTTAAAATACAAAGAGCAAAACAAACTAAATCTAAAAATATAAGATAGAACGATGCCTTTTTTTTTTTTTTAATTCTGTGAAAGAGAACAGCGTTTGCTAAAGATAAAACAACTCTAAAAAAGTCCACTGGACAGGCTTCCAAATATGGATTTGCCACTGTAGGAATTATGGAAGGTGCAAATAGATGAAGGAAACTTTCTCTTTCAATTACTTCCAGCCATAATCACTGTAACTGTCCCAGCATGCATGAGGAGTGTCGGGGTTGCTTCCTTCCTGGAATCCCAGAGGAGTAAGTGTACTTTAGTACATGCTGTGTACTACAAGGAATAGGTTTAATAAGTGTCATTCTTGACTGGCTCTGTACTAACAGATCTTTCCATTATAATTTGCATCTGCTTCTGTCATGGTTGATTCTCTGATTCTTTTCCAAGCCCTTCTCTCTCTCAATTTCTGTCTCCACACCTAAAGCTCCAGTTATGCTGCTATAAACATCACCTCTTCCGGAGCTCGTGGAGGCATACAAAGGACATACCATCCTTTGTATGTTGAGCCCTGTTTTAAAAAGTGCCTCCCATAAGTGGTGAAGTTTATAGAGTGCCTTAAAAAATAAAGGAAAAAACATCTTATATATTGCATAGGATGAAAAAGTTGATTTGAAGCTCAAGAGTGACCCTTCTAAAACCAGAGTTGCACAATAACAGCGATGTTTGTTCGAAGTTACAAGTGTAATTTACATTTGGTTCTCACCTTACCCTTTACTGTGCATGAAATTAGCATAAAATTCCTACATTTTAAGCCTTTAATAGGGTTGATATATTCTGTCCCTTGTTGTTCTCCCCTTGATTTTTCTCCTTACCCTCACTTTTATTTGTTTCTTTCTGTTCTTTCACCTGTCTTTTCTCTCACTCCTTTGTGTTTACTTGTCTCATAATCCTCATGAGCCACTCCAGCTGTAATAGTGTTTAGAATTTACAGGGTTTAAGACATTTGGCTTTGAAGGTAAAGAGGGGAAAACAATATCATGGTGGGAAAGGATGCAAGGGCTCCATTTCATTCCTTATTATGCTCCGCCAGTAGCATCACAGTTTTGCTGCCTCTCTCCTGTTTTTCTGTGTCTGAAAATTCACGCTTTGGCTAACACAGCCTGAGTGACTAGATATCATCTACTGGGTAACAAAAGCATGGAATAGGACAGTGTTGAGTCACCCAAAGGGGGAGCAAAATGGAGTACCCACAGTCAGGGGTCAGAGGAGAGTGTGGGCTGCAGGGTCTCTGTTCTGCAGCTACCCCCAAACAGCTGGGCAGCACAGTCCCCTCCGGCCACTTGGCACTCTCCAGTGGCATTGGGTGGCCTCTGCTGCTGACATGGGATATGTGGGCTGGTCTGTTCATTCCAGCACAGCACAACCCTGGAGCACAGCTTGGAGCCAGCACTTAGTTCTTGGGGAACACCAGCCACTTCAGTTCTTCCCATGCTCAACAATTAATTCCTTGCAGCAGACCTTTCAAAAGCCTTTCTTTACATTACAATTCTTTCATTGCTTTATAAGAGCTTACGTCACATCACAAGACCAAAAAGCACAGTGTGGCTTAGTGTAACTTGACCCTGATCTGGCATTTCTTTCTCATGTGTCATGTCAGAAATGTAAAGAAAACAACATTGTCCCTTTCCCATTAGTTTGGGCAGCAGTGGCCACTACAAGTTGCCTTTACCTTCTGCCTGGAAGATGTATGTAGATTAAATAAGATTAACAAGGATTCTGTACTGCAAGTAGGAGAAATCATGTTTATGAAGCTTTACATACATTTTGGAGAGCTGAATGTCAACTTAACAGCAAGCGGGGTCTGAGTTAGTGCTGCTGCTGGGGTGGTTGCGGAGAAGCTGGCACTTGCAATTCCTGTGACTTGAAAGCAAGAAGTGATGAAGGATAGTAAGATAAAGTACTGTTTTGTAATGTCTGTAGATTTTATTTTTTTGGCCTATTTAATTTCAAGTCCTTTTAAATAAGCATTTTCCAAAATGGACTTGAGATAGCTAGAAAAGGCTGAAATTACCCTTAAAAAGGGAATGAGTAAGAAATTCTAGAGTATCCTAAGGCTTGTAATAAATTTCCTCCTTGTACTGAGCCTAAGCAAGAGTGGCAAACAGGACCTGTTACAGCCTAGATCCGGGCCTGATCACATTAAAAGGAATAATATCTGTATTAGTTTTTTCATGTCTATAGAGGAAATTATAATCCTGTCTCCCATTGCAGAGTGTGCTGACCTGTTGTTGCTTACTTGAGTAGTCTGTCTTTTATGTCCTCAGATTTACAGCCTGTTTGCTTTGGCATATCACACTCTCAAGAGCCTTGCTGCTCCCCCTGCAAGGATGAAGTTCCTGTTTTTAAAAGAAGACTTCTAACTTTATCACTTTGGGGATAGTGAGCACGCAGCCCTGATTTAAAAGGCTTATGCGATAGTAGGAATTGAGGATAGTTTGCAGACAGAGGATTCTAGGGGGGCCTCAAGTGCTCAACTTCCAGTCCTGCCACCAACCTGTTGAGTGACCTTGAGCAACTCCCCATTGCTGCAGCTCCATTTTTCCTTAGATTTCTTTATTTGTTAAAGCCTTTCTATAGCACCTTGTGGTATAAGTCCCGATCTCATCTTGCATGTTAGACACTGGTGCAGTTTGAAAGGTGTACAAAAGTGGAGATTCTGAGTTTCCATACTTCTCTGCAGGGATGAAATGTTCTCATACTGTATAAGGTTAGCAATTCTCCAGACCAAATACTTTTGAAGAAGAGATTATGCTATCACAGTCTTGTCTTCTCATCCATACCTTCCCAGTAAATTCAGCTGAATCAAAGTACCAAAGTCAGATCCTAGCTTACAGTGGAATTATTAATTGAAGTGTCTTGCCTCCACTGATGAATTGTTTTTCTCTGTGATTAAAAAGCTGATACCTTTGTAAGTGTGATGTATTGAAAAAGACATTTGAATGAATGGGCTGTTGTAATTTTGAATCTAATGTCTAGCTAAAACTAGGTGTTTTATTTTGTGAATCTTTTTTCTATAAAAGGGGGAAAAAAACCCCAAAACACTCCAGAGCTCCCTGCCCCCCCCCAACCTTTATATATAAAATACATATATATATATATAAAATAGAAAATAAAAAAAATTCCAAAGGCATTTGCAAGATTTCTTGTGAGTACAGTGTATATATAAAGAGGAGATTATTTTAATTTAATTTACAGGATTTAATTTACTTCATTAATTTAAAAATGTTTTCCTCAAAATTTTGCTTAAATTAATTATGTCGTTAAGTGTAAGAGCCATCTCAAATATTTGAAACGTTTTCCTCTGTAAGGCAAGATTATGTGGGTCTGGCTTTTGACCTTGGAGAAAACAGGCACCTTGTGGCTAAACTTTTTTAACACTGGACTTGTTAGAGATCTACTTTAACAAGAGGTGAGTGATACCCCAGAAGTGCTATTTCTGTCAATGCATTTTAACGGCGGAATATGAGGTTAATCAAAATTTAGACAGCACCTACCATTGCAGATGGCTGTGTTTGATCAGCTGTATTGATCAAAATACTTGTACAGGAGCTTCAGAAAATAAATGCAAGAGATGTGTGCAAAGTTAAATCCAGGTTTGGTTTAAAAGCCCATTAGTGTCTAGTCACCCTCTAGTATCTCTGAAAATGTCTATCCTCCTTAATTCTGTCAAAGTAGAAATGTAGATTTGTTAATGTTATTTTCTACCTGATTTCCTCTTGTGGGTCTTTGTCTCCCTTATGCACAGAGCCCTGCTCGTGCTTAACTCCCTTGGGAGTGTTTGTGCATGGGCACGTACATGTGTACGTGCGTGCAGGGGCAGTACTGCCTCAAATCTCCTCAGGACTGGGAACTGAATTGATTCCTTATGCTCCATGGATGGGGCAGCAAGAAGGGTTAGAGGTCAGGAGGGGATCTGGTGACCAGTAGGAAGGGCAGGGGCTCCCTTTTCTGTTCTCAAGTGCAAGCAAAGGTGCAGCCTCATGGCCTCCTCGGTGCCAGCAACAGCCCTTCAATCTCTCTCTGGGTCTGGAGGCAGCCTGCTGGATGTGCATGTCCGTGGGCTCTTGTGAGTGTGGCCATACAGGTATTTATGGCCCCTCTGTTACCCTTGGAATTAGTAAGGATATTATACCTTTTTTTTTCCTTTTTATTTTGAATAATTTTGACATTCAGTTTTTCTCTGTATCAGGAGATTGAACATTAAAAATCAGTCAGCCCACTGAGATGCCTGTGGTGATGACCATAAACACACGTCTAAATTTTGAGAAGGCTAAAATGAGGTTGTGCATTTCTGCACTGGCTGTATATTACTCAGGATTACCTGGTCATTTGAGACTCCTAAGTTGCCCTTTTTGACTGCAGAATTCCCAGGATCTCCCAGGCTGCCTGCAGGCGAATCTGCTGAAAAGTAGCAACCATTTACATTATTCTGGCTTTTAGTTTTCAAACTATAATTAAATCTTTTTCTGAGTGACTGTGCTGTGCTGTTATCTATTTTAGCCATATTACCAGAGGCAATTTTTAAAAAACTGCACTGCCTACCATGAAAGTCCATCTTGAGTTACTTCAAGACTATCAACAGCATATGAATGTGCACCTTTCAGTTAACATTACTAGAACTAATATGTAAACAAAACCAGTAGGTTTTTAACCAGCATTATTCTTAATGGGCTTAGATTATCTTTCAATTATTAAATGTAGGGCAGAAGGCTATTTTACAGTTATTCCACAGCCCCTTTTTAGGAAACCTGCCCCTCAGAAGTAAAACGCTTTTTCTGTATTTTTTAAATGTTAAAGAATGAGGGTGACAAGGGTGGGTTGAAGAACTCCAGGCTGTGCCCTCCCCTGCACAGCTTGAACTCTCCCTGTATTTATCTGAAGCAGATGTTGCAGGCAGGATGCACGTTGCAGCCAGAGGTGAGGAGGGAGGTGTACAGGACTTGAATACACTTCACTACAACTCCCACATCCTGTTTACACATAGCTGCTGGCCTGAGAGCAACACAGGGAATAAAAAAAGGGAGGTGGAGGGGGATGTGATAGGAAGGAAGGGTTGATGGGAGTCGTGATACCAACACTGCTGCTGGGTGTGCGTACCGAGAGCGCTGGAGATGTGCGCTTCTTGTTGCATCGGCCTTTGCCAGTAACATTTTCTCCATGACTTTGGCAGGCATTGATAGACATGCGGTCTTCAGTCATAGGGGAGTGAAAAGGAAGAAGGGGAGCAATTAATTGAAAAAAAAATAAAGGGGATCTCACCTGCAGAGAAACCATGCTTTCTCTCATATTCAGCAATGCTGCCCAGACTCTAGAAAAAACACAGCTGGAATTCACTGAACCAACTTTTCTGTCTCATTAAAATCTTGGACTGATTTTTAATAGTAGAAAGGCACTTACTGATTCACTGGTGGGCAATGAGAAATACTAAGAAAGCTAAGGCCCATTTAAGCAGTCAGCCTGCTGAAGGATGGATTTTTTTTCAGGCTGGATACTTACTGGGAATTTGATTTCCACACACACAGAGCAGAGAAGGGCCCACTTTTCTGTGCACTGGAAATGTACTTTCATTTTATATTTCCCTTTCAACTCATTGTGCCGATTCCAAATCTTCCACACAAATTGCTGTCTAATGCTACAGAGATAAGGAAAGGGTGTACATATATTCTCTGAGTTTTTTGGTTGGTTGGTGTTTCCTTTGTTTTTTTTATTTTTTTTTTAAGTATTACTTAGACTAGGTCACTAAGGTACCAGTTTTCATAGCCAAAGATTCATAAAGCTGTAATGACAATCCACAGGAGCAAAAATGGAAGAAGCAGTTTTTCTACGTTGTTTTCCAGGAGGTTCATAGTACGGTCTGGGAACGCTACATATCTGTTAGGTGTCCCTGTAATATTGTATTCTGCAGAGACTGGCTACTGGCTTTCTGTCTATGTGGTCATGCACACATACAGGTGGGGTATTTTGAAGGACATGTACTTTCTGTGCTTAAATGGTATGAATTTAAACATTAAACATCACAGATCAACTGATGTCTCATCAGTCAATACAAACTAACATATAATTCAAAGCAATATAAAAAGATGCTCATCATTTATAAAAATGTGAAAATTTATGTTTTAATAGGTTATTATAATCTATTTATTTTATCTCCTACCCATTAGAATGTTTAAAACTAGAATCACAGCATAAAAGTTTCTGTTCTCTTTACTACTACCTCTTTATTTCCTTAAGAAAAGAACCATCTTAGTACTCAGGACTCCTCATTTTTGTACATCATGTTCCAGCAAGAGACAGAAACTTCTAAAGTATGTGCTAAGATAAGCTACATTTCCCCAGATGCCTTGCTTTTCTTTACCTTATTATATTTAGATTATTTTGTTATACAAGAAACTACAGCGGTATAAGGTTTTGATTTTCTTATTTCAAATCATCTAAAAGACCAGAAATTTAGGATCGAATTGGAAGATAGAAAGAAAATTCAAATTCTGATTATTCTCAAGCCCTTTCTCTAAGCTTCAACCTATTTAGCACTTGAAACTCAATCTTCACATAAGCAACACCAGTCAATCTCTTTGTTGGTTCCCATTTGTTTTTGTATAAGACAGCCTATTGAGTTCCTTTTCCCATGAAATAGCTATAACAAAAAAGGTGAATTAAGATCTTACTGTACTATTACTTGTAATCCCAGCTCACATTTACACAGCTTTTTAATTGCAATGTTTTCTAAAGCTTTACAAGCTGTATATGTAAAAGGTATTACATACGTGCTAAAAAGGCATTTAGGGTCAGGCAGAGGCTGCATGAAAAGTGTTTAATTTTGTATTGCAAAAAAGGGTTAGAAGAGGGTGAAGCACTGTAATTGGAAATACAGACAGACACTGTTTGAGGAAGAAGGCTATTTTATCTATCTCAATATTTTCCATTTCCCTATCTTTTTTAGTATTTCATTAGAGAATCTGGTCTTTTGCATCAGTTTTGTTGTGGTGTCTTCTACCTTCCAACATTAAACTTATTGTTAAAGTAAACTTTGAAAATTAAAAAGCCATCAAGGAAAAAATTTTACTGGAGTTACTGGTAGACAAACAGCAATATGCTGGCTTAAGCAATTGGCCTCCAGTCCGAGCATGTGTTTGCAGCCTTGTGGGTTCCTACTGCCACTTGGAAATATTCTCAGGATTGAGATGCCTACAACAAAGACCTTGTGAATAACAGGCTAATAGCAAAGATGCATAGTAGATGGAGAATGAATTTTGTATTAATGGTATAATGCCAAGAGACCACGTGACATCACGGGTCTGAGTTTTAAACCAGACTTCACTTCTATTCATTTTTTACTGGCATTTCCAAACAGAGTAGAGGTCTTTTAAGACAACATAGTCAAAGACATGACAGACAGCACTCTGCTAGTAAGAAAAGAAACTCAGCTATTCAGCATGAATATTGGATATAGACATTTCCTAATTGTTTCCAGCAACTGAATATCCAAAGTAATACTCCTTATTTGGAATAAAATAATGAATCATGGCAAGATCAGAATATAGCATGTGTGGTCTGCATGCAGAAATTATTTCTATAGAATTATATACGATAAATAGAGATGATAATGATGACAAGATACCAATATTTCTTGCTTTTTCCTGCTTCTGCATTGCATGTCTAGACATTCTAGTTTACAAAGTAGGAGTGGAAAGAATTTCAGAATTGGCTTCTCACAATTGCTGTTTCCATTTTTATCCTTATCTATTTATACTTTAATCATGCACAGTGGTCAGGAGTGGTACCTGACTGTGCTGACAGTTTTATGATATATGAGATGACACACTTTTTGTTCCAAGAACCCTATTGTCCCGTGGTTAGAATAGGCACTGAAAATTTTCATTAATCACTCTACCTCTCTAATTTTATGAAAGATTTTTGATCCTCAGTAAACTTTATTGTGTTTTGAGTGATAGTAAAGAACCTTAATATTAATACATATATATGAGGATATATTTTTAATTTGTGTATTAGTTATCTTGTTTCACCTGAGCCTTGTCTAAACAGTTTCCTGACCTGTTGGACTGAGTCCGAAAGAGGGCCAAGAAGATGACCAGAGGTCTGGAGCACCTCTCCTATGAAGACAGGCTGAGATGGTGGGTGTTATTCAGCCTGGAGAAGTGAAGGCTTTGGGGAGTCCTTGGAGCACCTTCCAGTACCTAAAGGGGTCCAGCTCAGTAAAGGGAGAGGAGTCTTTCACAAGGGCATCAGGTGATAGGACAAGAGGTAATGGCTTCACACTGAAAGAGAGTAGATTGACACTGGGCTGCACAGCTTGCCCAGAGAAGCTGTGACTGCCTCGCTCCTGGAAATGTTTGAGGCCAGGCTGGATGAATCCTTGTGTACCCTGCTCTTTTGGAAGGTGTCCCTGCCCTTGAATGAGGTGATCTGCAAAGTCCCTTCCAACCCAAACCACTCTGCGATTCTGTGATTCTGACTCCTTGCCATTGGCACCTATTTTTTGGGTAGGGTGAGAAATTATTTTGTTCTTCAGTAGCTAAGATGATGAGACTGAACAGAAACCTCCATCGCTTTGTTGGAGGTTAGTTACAAATTATGTAGGAAACTTTAAAAGCATTTGGCATTCATGCCAGTCTTCTATACTACTGAATAATAATACTATTCATTCTCATGAAGAGGATAAATGCTTCAATAATGCCTAATGTTCAGTTTACAGTCATTATTCTGGAATGGGAATAACTCAGAAATACAATTATGAATCTACTGTGTCTGATGACAGTTTAAATTAGTGAACTTGGCCACTGTAAAAATTTCTTATTCTTACTTCTTTTTCTGCAGTCATATCTATAGACAGTGCACTTGACTCAAGTTATGAGCAATACATTATTCATATTGCTAACACTCTCTGCTCTGGAACTTTACTTGCAGACTTAATTTCATGGTTAGTGATTTCATTGTGAGAACAGTGAGGACAGATGGAAAAAAGACAGAATGCTTTCAGTTTGTTTGCATTTGAAGGGCATTGTAAAATATAAAGCAATGAAACTTCACAAACCCAGAGCTGCAAGTAGGAGATTACAAGCTCTGTCACTGCCTGCAAAGTTTTCATGTTTGATCACCTTGTGATTTTAGTGCAAAAAAGACAGATTATACTATCAAACTAAAGAGATGCCACTAAATTATTATTAATTTTAATGAGTGCTCAGTATTTGCACTTCATAAAACCCAGAAACTTCTTAAAATACAGGGTATGATCTCAAAAGATCATGTATTAATACTCCATCTTCTGTCATTCAATCCCAAACCTCTGTCCCAAGTGCAAAATAACTAAATTTAGCTGATTACTAACTGTAGTTAATGGCACTTTTCATCTAACTGCCAGGAGCTGTCTTCTCTTCTTGCCTGATAAGCACAGCCTTTGAAATATTTTAAGGTAAAACTGTTAATAGAGAAAACTGTACTCGCTGTGCCAAGTCTTGCACACAAATCTACCATTAGCCAACGAAAACCAACTACAGGTGCCTGACAAAGTAAAAGCATACATTTTAATCCCACATTTAAATGTAAAGATGAGGATATAGACCAATTAGATGCAGTTATGGCATGATAATGACATTTTAGAAATCTATTTTAGCAGCTGTTTTTTAGAAAGCTGCAATAATTACAATGCATCAATACATTTTTAAGTGAAGTTTAAAACATGGAAAAATTGTTATAATTAACGACAGTGGATTGTGTAGCTATTTAATTAAGAAAGAAAAAGCTGTCAACAGCCTTTGTGGAGTTTATGTGGTAGGGAGGAGGAAATATTGAAAAAGCATCTGGAGTAGAAAACTGATATATCATGAAGAGGTCTGGTTTACGTTTATGCTTTAAAAGGGATTTCTCTGTGTCACATCAAGGTATCAAACGGGAATTTATTTTAGGCAGTGTAGAGATTAAGATTATTCAAAAACTACCTGCTGATCGGGGAATTGTATAGGAAGGTATCAGCCTGCTCTTGCATGATTTGCATTGTGGTTTTGCAGTTACTTTCCTCAGCACATTTCAGAATATCTGCACATTCAGAGGGTTCTCATCTACATTAGCCTTTGACACGTCTTCAGAATGTGTTAATTCACCATTCTAAGGTCTAACATCCGTATCTACCTATCTGTCTGTGTATCTGCATCTCATCTATTCTTCTTAGCTTTCCTTATCCTCCATACTCAGTTTTACAGATAAGAGGATAGGGTGATATCAGGGTGATGTGTACAAAGCAGGCCTTAGGAATGAGGAAAAGGGGAAAAGGAGGCCCATCTTCATGCTGTGTACACTAATGCCCACTGCCAAAGAAAAAGGCAGGAGGAACTAGAGCTCTGCTTGTGGTCACCAAAGTGCATCACCCCTGGGGTTATTGTGGTGGGACAGCTCACACTGCTGAAAGGTTATTATGGAGGGATACACAACATTCAGAACAAAGAGAACTGTGTTACATCCTTAGGATGAGGGAGTAGATGAAGACTTGTTTAAACAACTCAGAAGTCTCTGTACCCAGACCCTAGTTCTTTTGGAGAGCTTTCTTTTCTATGATACCTGTTGGAAGGGCAGCTACGTACATGGCCAGGTATAGGTACTATACCAAAGAGGGATGACACATATGCTATTCATTTAACAAGACGGGACTAGCTGGTTTGTAATAATTATTGATAGCCTTGGTTATAGGCACCATGAAATAGAGTTCAAAATCCTGAGGAAGGAGAGCAGATTTAAGGTTATTCTGGAAAATGGTAGATGAGACACCAGGAGAGGGAGCTTCAAAGAGGAAAAGAGCTCAGAGAAGTTTGCAGATCCTTAATGACAGTGTCTTCCGAGTACAGGAATGGTCTATCCCCATACACAGCAAAACAAGGACATGTAGCAAAACTTCAGCTTGTCCAAGCAGAAAACTCATGAAGGAGCTACAATGCAAAAAGGAGACAAAACTCAAATGGAAACAAGAGTAGCCTTTACCATTACCTTCATACTAAAGGCTGAACAAGGAAAATGTTCACAAGATGTGTTAAAAAAGGATTAATTAATCAGGTTGTGAAGGAAGTGGACCAAGCTGGCTGTAAACTGATGATGAGTACATCAGGTCTGCCCTGCCCTGACCTGTTTAGCATCTTTACCAAGGCCTTGCCAGAGGGGATGGATTGAGTGGTCACTGAGTTTGCAAATGTCACCAGGCTGAGTGGACTGGTCAATGAAACCTAGGGCAGAGCTGTGATCCAGAAAGACCGAGCCAAATGGAGCAATGAGCCAGCAGGAACCTTCTGAAACTCAGAAGGGACAAATGCCAAGTCCTGCATCTGGAAACAAATGAACTCCTTCAGCAGTACAGGC
Organism: Donacobius atricapilla; assembly: GCA_013397315.1. Taxonomy (NCBI): domain Eukaryota; kingdom Metazoa; phylum Chordata; class Aves; order Passeriformes; family Mimidae; genus Donacobius; species Donacobius atricapilla. Next base: position 443,510 of record WBMY01002796.1, on the reverse strand, counting down.
CATTGACTGACTTGCTGAGGAGCATCTCTGCAGGAGAGGACTTGAGGGGCTGGCTGGACATAAGCTGGTAGTGTGCTCTGGCAGCCAAGGACACAAATAACATTGTGGGCTGCATCATCAGGAATTCAGACAGTAGATCAAGGAAAGGGAAAGAAGTCCTTTACTTGGCATTGTGAGCCTTCATCTAAATACTAAGTGAAGTATGGAAAAGATGAAATCTCTGGCCCTGGAGGTTTTGAATTCCTTTCTAAGTAAAGCACCAAATAACCTGAACTGATCTTAAAGCTGAGCCCCTGAGTAGAAGCTTGGACTTGAGACCTCCTGAGGTCCCTTGCAGCGTAATTATCCTCTAGTTCTATGATTAAGAGAGACAGAAGAAGAAGAGTTGGAAGGACAAAGGAGTAGGTTCAGATCAGAAGAAATATGCTCTCATTTCATGATTCTGTCTCTTAACCTCTGCATCCTAAAAGAAAAAGTACAGAAGGTTTTCCCCAGCTAGGTGAGCACACAAGACTATCTCCTTGCAAAACAGCTGCCAACTTGAAACACCTCAGTATTGATGAGGTCCCAGGAGCACAAGGAAGTTCTGCCACAATCCCCACTGTCACCCTGATTTTTCAGCCTTCTCTTCTGTTTCACAGTTTCATGTTTTGGGTTCTTTCTCACGCTCTGGTCTGTAAACACAGCCAACGTTATTGTATAGTTTCAAGGAAAGTTCACATTCCTGTTCTTAGAGATATGGACAGCTGATGGACAGTTGTTTTGACCAATGGGATGGGGAGAGGTGTCAACCTTCTCCCCCAATCCCTGGCCTTTGTAGAAATACTATATAATGGAGTCAGACTTTTAAATAAAGAAGTTCTTAGTTCATGCCTTCTGATCAAAGTGTGAGTATGTGTTTGTGTGTGTGTGATGAACTGCGTCACCCCAGTCTACCAGAAGGGAAAGGGGTAGAAGATTTCCACCCAAGGAAAGTGTGAATAGTCATTTGGAAAGTTTTTTTTTTTTCCTCAGAAATTTGCATATTAACACCTTGATGACACTAAAACTGTCTTTGAAATATAAAATATTTGAAATATTCCAAAATGCAATTTATTTTTACACATTGTTTTATTTTGATCTTAAGACTATCTCTGGGATTATACTGTCTAACAGTTTTCTCTTAATTCATCTCTTTCAATTTTACTGAATAACTAACATGAACCCAGAGATGTCTGGCATAATTCTTCCCAATATAGTCTACTGATGGGGTGGGAGAAAGAGATGTAGCCTATTATTATATCTCAGACATTCAGGAGACAAATTTTCATGTTTATTTAGCCCTTGAAAATAAAGAGTGAGAGGAATGAATAAGTGACACCTCAATTTTTACAGAGGTAAATTTTACCTAAGATTAGCAGCTCTGCTGTTACCTCAGCCATATATCAGAGGATGAACTACTCCTTATTTAAAGATGTATTTTCTAGAGCCTTAGGTTCAAGGGCATAAAAGGAAATAGAAAAAGCATATCAGAAGGTAATGCTTGGCCAGCCATTTGATGTTGTGAACAATATAGTTGCTTGTAAGTCAACTGGGTATTTATAGCAATTCCCCAGTGAGAAGGGCTATTGATAAATGCTACTATTAAAACCTTACAATAACTGTAATAATATCTTTCATTTTTAACAGTGTCTTTGATCCTAAAGGGGCAGCTCGTTTACTGCCTGTTTTCCAATTAAGAAGGGCATTCATGTTTTATGGCCTTCATCCTATTCATCCTGGTCATTGGAGAAGGAATTAACCTGTAGCTCTGGAAAACCTAAAACTATTTTCCATTTCTATATTCCCTCTTCATTGCAGGGTCTCTGCAGGCTCTCCACACAGAGTGCTCTGGGCTGACTCTGTTTATCTCCTGTCATTGATAGGATATGACATGGTATTATGTCCCCTAATGTTTGCATTATATTAGATCCTTTTATATTAAGATCTCCAGACAAGTAATCATATTCCATTGTACTCTATGCTGGGTAGAGATTTATCAGAAAAGGCAGTCCACAGCCCAGAGAGTCTGTAGTCTAAACCAGACAGGGCAAAGGGAAACAGACATTGGATCCAGTGAGGGCCTCAGACATGGAGTAGACTGTAAACAATTTACCAAATTTATTTGGGAAAACTGTAGAAAAATGGGGAACAAAGAATTTCTGGGCTTAATTCTGCTTTTACACAGAATTAATTTGGAAAACCTAATTTCTGTACTTGGGTCATAAACAACAGAAAGCAAAGCATTGGGCTAGACTCCTCAAATGTCAGGATTATCTGAAGTTTAGAAATGTTTAGCTTTAGGGAAGATTATTCTAGATTATAGCAACGAATTTAGTAAAATAATTTTGGTAATTAAAGCATTTTCGTCTGATTTGAATTTTCTCTCTAGAGAAAATTCTCTCCAGGCCAAAGTCTATTTAGAAAATACAAAATTTTGAGGGGAATAGCTCTTCAAATTAAGTGGTATTTTTTATCCTTTTGAGATTGTTCAGTAGAAGTTTTTGAGAAGTATAAACAAGAACTTACTTGTCAAGATTTATTGCATCCCTCACACAGAGAAGCTCCTTGTAGAAATGTCTCAGCTTCCCCTCCTGCAGTAACATGGAGATGTGGTGGGTTACCGAGGGACAGAAACAGGGACACCCCTTTAGACTTCACTGCACCCCAAGAAAACCTCAAAGTTTTTCCTTGAAATCAGTCTTATGACCCTCAAAGCCTGAAAAAAGGCAAAAATATTTCTACCATAGGCTAGGGTCAGATCCCTATATAGACCAAATGTCCAGTAGCTTGACTGCTTACCCAGATATAGCCCACAGCACATCAGCTTCTCCTTAGAAATCATTTAGAGAAACTTGGACTTTCTGTAGCATTCTGGTGTTGGAGTGGAAGAGGAACATGAAAAAGGAAGAGACTTAAACTGAAACAAACAGCTTTTTAAGTAAATTTCAAATTTTAATGAATTTCTGATACTGAATTTCAACACAGCTATCACTATTAATGCAAAACTCTTCCCAGTGGTGCATGGCAAGGTGAGACACCTCTCAGTTGTGTTCAGAAAAAAAAAAAAGTTTATGCTGGCCAGTGTTTTTTCTATTATCTTGGCCTTTCAGATACCAAGTTATACCTTCTCAAATATTCATGATAAATATGTGCGTGTCTATATGTATATTTTGACACTGTAGTGCACTTTCTTTTAATGCTTGCCCCATCCAAATGAAAACAACCTTAAGCCTTAAGAATTCTTTAATTCTTTGAAAGTGGAAGGACTTATAAATCCACAATTGGAACAAGAATTGCAAACCTTAAAAGACAGATTATGTTTCCAAAACATGGGGACAAGTATGACCTTCATGTAAAACTATGTTTTAACCTACGGGTAAAAGTGGTACATGAGGGGATTATTTATGTTTAGGTGTGTAAATAAATAGTAAGCCTTTGGACACTCCACTTAGATTTCCAGCAGAGCCTGCCAGCAGTCTTTTATTTCTGTTATGGTTTCAGGATATTAAGGCCACAGGAACATAGCTAAATTAGAGGTGAAAATGCAGAAGCGTCTGTAGCACCTCTCACCTTCACATCCAAAGAGGTCTGATTTGAAAATATGCTTGACCTTAATATAATAATGATAGTTCCATGACACTCTGATTTGTTCCTCCAGACCAAACCGCTGCTCTATACAAAGGTAGCAGAACGGGGTCCTTGGTATTTTATCTATCTGATCACGAGATGACTTTAATCCTGTACTGATCATGACAAAAGACTGGAAATAATCCTAGGGAAATTGACTGCATTTGTACAAATACTTTGTTTTATTTGGCTGCAGAGGGCGTAGAACTGTGTCAGTTGTACAATGATACACTTGGTAGATTTTGTAGAGGTAAAATACTTCTGAAGTAATTGAAGATGAGATGTAAAGAAAATAAATAATCAGAAAGCCATATTCTTTAAATATTTTATTTGTTCCAAGCCCTTCACTTTCTGAAGTATTGTTCCATTACTTCAAAAATGGAATAGCAACAAAAAGTCTCAGGTTATTAAGTCCTCTGAAATAACCTTAACGAATCNGTTTTGTCTGGAAGCTGCCTGCATGGTTGGAAGAGCTGTTCTTTTGGCAGGAGCTTCAATCCTGTACTATATCCTGCACAGTACTCTCTCATAGTTCAAGTTTAGGCAGAGTGCCATAAAAATTCCACCTATTTCTTCTATGCAGTTATATGTGATAACATACAAGCACTCAGATGCTTTGGTATCCATCCTTTTGCATAATACTCCACTAATTCATCCAGCAATTAGGAGTTTTGTGCTTTCTTCAAACGAGGAATGCTTGAAGCCATATCTGTCACATTAGTGAAGTACTCAGGCCATGAGGTATTCTGGTTAACTTGCTCTCCACCCTTTCTCTTGAAGTGCATCCAAAAACTCTGCCTTTATTGGCCAGGAGTATAGCCAAGAAGAAACACGACTCTAGCTTCAGGTTCAGACGCTTGGTTAGAAAAGGAAGAAAACCAGGCATGCCAGACACTCCTCCCTAATATGTATGCATTTTATATAACTGTTAAAAGAGCCTTGGGAGCGGGGTAAAGATTCATAATGTCTGTTATTATTAAACAACCTCCCGAGAAGATGGCTAAATATGTATTGTCTTTTTCTGCTTGTAGTAGGCCTGAGAAATATGGATTCAACAAATCTCCACCTGGGTTTTCTCAAGTCTATGTGTAAAATCATTGCAGCGTTCATTGCTCTCCTCGTTCTTTTTGAATTAGCACTTGATTCCTGTTTAAGGGCTTTTGAACCTGTTCCCATGCACTTCATTGCAAGGCAGGTTATCACCTTGCAGCTATTGCACATTTCTACAGCAGTTCTCTTGGGCTTTTTATCAAGGGAATGCAAGAACACTCACGTTTTATCCTGACAACACCAAATATGATGGAATGCTAAAGGTTAAAATAAGAGGTAGGAGAAACAAATGTGTAAGAATTTTGTAGTTATCAGAGTGCTCCCAGGTATTCACTGGGATAGAAGTGCTGCATACTGTTCAAACAAGAAATTAAATATAATCTTTATGCTGAATGAAAGACATCCCAAATAAACAAGAAAGATTAAAAATTAATTATGAAATCAAGGGACAGAAGATGACCAGCCTCAGATAACAAAACCCCCCAAACCAGAAATAGAGTCAGCAAGACATTCCCATCTTCTGGCACCCGGCTCATGCTCAGCATGACAGGCATATCATATTTCTGCACCTGGATATATCTGCTGTTTGAGATACTAAAATTCCTGAAAGCTCTGCTTAGACAATGTCTATCCTTTCATACAGTTGGGCCGACTATTAATGTTGTGCCTTGAGGACCGCTCTTCATAGTCTTCCTTTTTCAATGAGAAACACAAACACTATTAAACCTAAAAAGAAGTTAAGAGAGTTTAAACATAAAAATTAATGAAATTTTTTGTTCATGGGAGAATTTTGAGTGGCTGGCGGTAAACAAAATAACTGGTGGTTTCAATTTCTGGCATCTTTAGATCTTTAGAATAGACTTTCATAGAGATTATATACATATATTTAGAATATAGACTATACATATACATACATATATAGATGTGTATATATTATATGGATGTGTATTTACACATTGACACATTCTATTCTTCATAACTGAACAACATTCCCACTGAATAGCTTAGAATTTGGCTCTGAGAATAACATTCTGCATGGAAGAAGTTAAATCCTGTCTGAAATACAGAATAACTTGGACCTCCTTCAGCTTTATTGTATAAGCAATTAATAATTCAAGATTCAGAAAACAGAAGCAAAGAAGAGGAAGCTCACCAAACATGGCTTTTCTTGAAAAACACAGAGGAAAAATCTCCCTAATGTATTCCTAACATTGAAAGATGATGGAAATTATTGACCTTTCAGTGGTCAGGGTTGTGGTTAGACTATATTGTATATGATGTGATCTCTTAGTGGGACAGCTTTTTAAGGGTCAGCTGCTCAAAGGAAAGGGTAATGTTTGCTGTCATGTACAAAAGAGCTCTGCAAAACTTCAGCCAACTGGAAACCCTTGTCATTTGGAAGTTTAATTAGATTAATTTGACTTAATTATGTATAGCACTTAATAGCAGTTAAGCAGAGGCTAACTAATATCTTTATTAGTTTATAAAGTTATATAACTTTAAAATCCATATTCTCAAAATTATTCTCAGCCTAAAGTATTCTATGCTATATGAATATTTGGGTATTGTAATAGAATATATTGATATTACTAGAATTTCTGTATAATGTATTAATATTACTACATTATGCCAAAACTTGTTTCCTCTAGCATGTGAAATATGATTGCCAACAGTTTATTTCAGGTTTTGAAACAAAATGAATAGTTGCTATAGTAGTTATTACATCACAGCTCATGTGACATACTCTGATTCAGAACAATTATGGATGAGGTTTTAAACAATTTTTTCACCTGTGTAGTAAGAGCAGGGGAGGACATATTCCTGGAAAACTTGAAAATTAGAGCCTTCCTGCTGACACATGCTTTAGAACTGAATTCTGGAAGGACAAGATTTTCTGTACTAGTCTCAAACTGTGCTGAGAAAAAAAAATCAGACATAAAGAAAGATTCAAAGGCATTTAAAGCATATAATTAACTTTTCTAAGCTGTTCATTACAGCTATGTGAAAATACAGTTCTTCTCAATTCCACATTACATGTATGAGCTCTTCCTAGATGATTGCTACATATAGACCATGACTTTGAAGCAACTGAGTGCAAACAAATGTACTGCAACCTTTTGACATGCTCTTTATTTTGCTCTGCACTTTTGACTGGTGTCAGTTTTCTCTCTGGACGAGGCTTAGGTAGAACTTACTAGAAAAACTTCTGCATTTTGCCAAAAGATAGTTTAGGACCAGAATCTTTACTAACAGATGAATAAACTAACGAGCTGCTTTTTCAAACTAGTAAGGGGATTTGGACCATAACATAAAATACAGTGCTGTACTTTTGTACTTTTTGTCTTCACTTTTCCCATTGTTTTTAAATCTAAGTTTTATTGGTAGAAACCTGGCATTAACAACTTTAAATTTACACAGGCAACTATTCACAAAAGAAGCTCTTCTGCCCGTGTGGGGACAGACAATGTTTGACAGTGCTTTCTGTCAAGCATTTCCAAAGGTTTTGACACAAGTGAGGGAGATGAGGCTCTAACTTGTACTTCTGAGATGTACTTAAGGCCATCAAGGGGTTGAGGGACACTGTAGGACAAGAAAAGACTTGGCAGTTTTCACACAGTTGAGGGATATTTGTTCAATCCAAGCACTGTCAAAAACTCACATCTTCAACTATTTTTATTTCTAGAATATATTTGACTAAATTAAAGTGCGAAGGCTTTTTCCATTTTCTTTTATTTCCATTTAAAATTAAGTTAAAATATACTTGTTCTCTGGAAAAAATGTATGATAATATAAATAAAATGCAGCAGAATAGAGTGCAAGAAGTGAAAGTATCAAGCTCTCAAGAGGAGATGAAAATCCTTGTTTTCTACCCTTTCAAGTTCTTATTTGGTTAATTCATTCCTGTTCCTTACAACATGACTATGAAACAGATCAATGTTTTCAGGTCACAGGAAATAACAGAAAGAAAAAGATTGAATGTGATTTGCTGACTGAAAGAGCTATTTCTCTACCACCTCTCCCTAGATATCTTGCCTTCAGCCCATCCTAATTAAATTAAAAGTAGTACTAGAAATGTCTCAAGTTACTGCAATTGCTGCAGCAAAAGGGGGAGAAGGTGATAGAAAAGTACATACCCCTGACCAGTGTGGGACTGCTCCAAAATAACTCAATTACATATTATAAAAATAACTGTTACCTATACTACTCTGTAGTGCTGATAGCTACGTGGGAATAGATGCCATCATTTATAAAGTGCCTTTGACCTATTCACCTGGACCCAGATCAGTAATCCATCTGGCCTGGGACAATTTCTAACACTCCCAATCTGTCAACAGTTCCAAACAGCTGCCATTTCCAAAATAAAGCCAGCCTTTCAGACAAATGTCATCTCCTTTCCCTCAAGATGGGGCATTATTCTTCTCTTTGCTCCTCCTCTCATAAATTTCACTGATGTGATGGGGGATCTGTAACTGGTCCTTGAAAAGGTGACTGAAACAGTGGCAGATCCAGTAGCTGATAAACCATCTTAACCTGAAATGATAAAAGATTATTCACACTCATGCTCTGGGACTTGTGATTCTAAAGAAATATGGGCTTCATTTCTGCCTGAAAAAAATAGAGTGAAACATTATACTAAAAAGGGCAAAAGGGTACATAAAATCTACTTTTGACTTTTTTTAACTGGATATTTTTGTATTCATCTTTATGACAATTCTGTGGGATGACATTCTATCTTTATTATAACACTGCAGCCAGTGAAAATGAAATTAAATTTATATGTGAGGAGAAATGATGACAGGGGGCTGTTTGAATGAGGAAGGGACAATACACTCCATTGGTCCCATTTGCTTTAAATTCTCACCCACAAAATTTCCATAATTTTTAACACAGCCAGCAGTCTTTGGGAACTACCTGTTTGTAAACCAAGACCATCCCTAGGTGTGGTGTAAAAGGAGGCTGTGTGAGGGTGGACTTCCTTCACAGGGCAGATTTATATGTATGAAACACTGCTTCCATCTGGCTGAGTTCCTCCAGTACATTTGCCTTGAAGTGGGAGAGAGCTCTTGCAGCTCTTAAAATGCTATAATTAGCCTTAGTACAGCTCTCTGCTGTCACTGCTAAACTGTTTTTCCACATGGAACTGGCGAGTTCAAATCCTTCTGTGTCACGGTCCCCTGTGCAGCTCAGATGTGTGTCACAATGTCCAAAACAGTGGTGGGCATCTTATATTTTTATACCTGCCTATAACGTGCAGTTACAGAGGATAAATATATGTACATCAATAGAGGGCGTAAACAACTATAAAGACTCAATAGCAAGAATAAAAATTAGATTTTTTTTTCACTAAGCAGATTGTCTGGCATTTTCTACTTGAGGTAAACTTGTTAACCAGTTGAAGAGAGACAAAGCAGCACTACTAAGAAAACTGTTTAAGATATGATAAAAAATATTAAAAATTATTTTCTCTGCATTTCTGAGAAACATTGTGCTAGCAACTAAAGGATGGTTGGAAATGTGATTTTACTTGTATTTATTTTTCTGTTACTTGAATCATAATGTGTTCCCAATAAGTGCTGGTGATATTTTTATGTAACAAAAGAAACACAGCTAGTTATAAAGGCTAATGCAGCAATAGCATATTAACTACCATGAACTTAATCAGGTGTGTTTAAACAGAGGATTTTGCATCTGTGCCTCACAAGACATCCTACATGGAACTCTTGTTAGAGCCAATCCTACCTACTTCTCCATTTAATTCAGGAGAATATTCAAGTAGTCAGCACTACTGGGCCTGTGTAATAAAAGCATAAGCCTACAGCCTTTGGAAATGAAAAAAAAAATTAAAAGGGAATCATATAGAACTGGTCTATCTATATAGAATCATATAGATTTATGATGCAAATCAATAACATTGATGATAAAGACCCTGTAGCCCTCAATGGAAAATACACGAGTTTCGAACAGTCCTACAGAGTTTAACAGATAAGGCTGTGTTTGGTGGACAGCATGCAGGAACCTTTGAAAAGAAACTATGCAAAACATCTTTGATATCAAGTCCCCACATATTTTTTACTACTTTGATGGGGTTTGTATCAGGTTTTAGTATAATTTAGGACAAATAGGTAATAGGTAAAATAGGTAATTAATTTCAGGTGTTTTCATGCCCAGAAGATACTATCTTATGTCCTTTTTTAAATAAACTTTCCACTGAAGCAAACAACAAAGACTTCAAGACTTCTTGGGAAACAACCTTCTTCTCTCTCTTAACATGAAATTGGTGATGCCATTTATTCCCCATAAAGTCTTTTCTAACTTGTGAAGATTTTTAATAGAGCTGTTTGGAAAACCCACTCCATACAATGCATTTATTTTGCAAGTATGCACTTTATCTCATTGTATTCGTCTAACTAGCTGTGGATAAGAAAACATGGGGGTGTTTTATCATTTCTCTGAGCACTAGTGAATGGAGTTTTTCCATTACAAATCCTATTTTACTGTATTAAAAACAAGAAATAATTCATTATCAGTCAGATACTTTAGTCCTGAAATGTCCCAGTTTCAGAAAGGTTTTATTTATTCTTAAAGTTTGGCAACTGGATAATCTGTCACTGAGCGGGAAATACATTAATTTACGTAGAAGAGTGAAACCAGAAATAGTGAAAATTTGTTACTGATTCTTTATACAACTGCTATGACAAAATAAAACCCTTTGATAGAATACTTTGATGTTAAATTTGATGCTGTATCAGGCACAGGAGAGACAGGCAAATTCCTTCTGGCTAAAGTATCCCAGGGCTTCAAATATATGGAAGCTAATATTGTTGATTATATGATTAGATAAAGTGGGTAGAAGTTGTTTCTTTTCAAGCAACTGCACTGAAATTTTAGGAGCAGTGATGATTGTTCACAATTTGAAAAGATATTTATTTCCAAGTGTTCAGTGAAACATACCAATATGTGACTGAATTTTGAGAATTCAATGGCACCCAAGAATACTCCTGATACTTTATTCTACTTTTAATTACAGAGCTGAGACTATGGGGGTTCCTAAAGAACTGGCCACTGGAATTTCTAATGTGTAATAATCCTACATTCCCCCCACCCAAAAAAAAGGAAAGGTGTAAAATGAGTTAACAGTAAGGTACGGCAGCAGTGCCCAAATGGTCTGCAAGAAGGATTAGGGTCAAAATGGAAATGAGTTTACCTTGGAAGCTTCTTAGGTGATAAGAATAAAGAGCTGAAAAAACCAGTAATCTGACACAATTTTTACACCTCTCTAAAAACATAAGCACAGTCACTGTGGATTCATGGTGAAAACTTCATAATACCACAAAACCAAGACCGCCTACCTGGCCACCCATTTTAACCTCTGGATAGAGCTGATGTATGATTGATAGACACTAACTATGGAAATATTTCACAGGGGGCAGAAAAGTAAGGTTTTCCATGGGGCTTATTGTTTTCACAAAGTATTTGGGCTCCATAAATAGTTCTGGTAAGCGCAGAGGATGCTCTGCAGCTATTTACTATTTTTCCCTGAGCTGTAACTGGGAGGCTGCTGGCTGGCCTCACAGGGCTCCCACGTATGCCACACACAAGAAAACCTCAAGGTGCACAGTATCTCAGAAACACAGTCCCCATGCAAAAAGGCTTCCGAGGGGAAAGGCAGCTCACTGAGCTCCACACTCACACTTCAGCCACGGGAGTTGAGATTGGAGCACAGTTTGGACAAAGGCAGTTTGGGTTTTGGTGATGCTGCCCATAGGCAGGTTAAGAGGATGTCAGCACCTTGGAAGTGAGCAAACCCAAATCTGCAGTCAGCTAGAGCCATTATCTGGAAAATTTTGACACAGGGCCCCTTTTACTTGAAGCATGGATGAGATTATGAAGAGGACATGTTAATGTTTGCTAACCACAACAGAACTGCTGTTTGACACCACAAAAAGTGATGATACTCTAAAAATTTCTGGGGTCTTTATGGAAAATAATGGAAAAGAGGTCCTTCTTTTAATTCTGTTCTGTGATTAGTTACTGCTTCTTTTTTTTTTAAATCCTCAGGAGACACCCACTCACAGTTCTGTGCAGTTTGTAAACCACAGTTTATTTTCTGTTAGCACAGCAGTACCTCAGTGTCGTGTGAGAACTCAAGGCTTTATGCATTAGTGGTGCAAACAGAAAGCCTATTTAGAATTTACCACGGCTCACATTGTCTAATCTTTTTTTCCCTAGCGTTAGATCTACTGAAACATCTGTAAGTCTGCCCTGCTAAATAAAAGCGCCTGACTTTTAGAATGAAAGCAGCTCTTGTAGATTCTGTGTTTGCAACATGTCATATGGTACAGCTTGGTCAGGATATTTTTGAAGTTAAATAGTGTTTAGACAAGTTCCAAAACAAAAATCAATCCAAGAAAAAAAATTCCAAATAGAAGATTTCTGGTTTGTAAAATACTGAAATGTCAGCCCTGCTTCTTTTTGCGTAAGGCTGATCCATAAAAAATAGCTTTGTCTGTACAGCTCTAACAAATGGGATTGATTTAATTTTCTTTTTCAGATGAAATAATTTTGTACAGACATGGAGGTATGGTGTTGCCTTATTTAAAGAACAATCAGTCCAATTTGGAAGGATAAATGTTTGCGTGGTAACTTGTAGGTGCACAAGGGCTCACACCCCAAACCCCTTGACCATGGAGGAAAATTCCCTGAGCACTGGATTACACACTGAAATACCTCTAGTTCCAAGCCGGCTATTGAATGTGTAACTACAACCTTGTTCCAGGTATGCCACATGTCAGCACAGGCTTTAGAAAGCCAAAAATCTGCAGAGAGAGTACTTTAATCTTTCTACTCCTCAAGTACAACACCATGGTAAACTAAAAGCAAACATCCTAGTTCAGCGTGTTTAATCTGCTCAGGACTGTGATATTCCCTGAAAGCAGATGTATGGCCTTCTGATCAATCTCTTGTATAAGCACAGGACAAACTATATGTGTCCAAATTCCCCAGTCAAACCACAACTCACACAGACTTCTTGTCTCTCCTCTAGTGGGGATCTTGGGAGTTTCCATTTGTCTGAGGAAGGGTTGTTTATCACACATGTGGTTCTGCTTCACCTGAGTCTCATGACTCTTTTCAGGCTGTAATCATCAAGATCTCATTTTTCCTTAAAACGGGAAAGCAAATGTCTAGATTCCATGATTGTCGAAAAAAATTGAAAGTGTGGAATGCTCCCCTAAAATACAGAATTCAGAAGTCAAAATGTTTTCCTCCTCTTTTTGTTTTAGGTTCTTACCTTTTTAAATAAGTTCCTTCCTTTGTTATTGATTTATTCTGCAGAGAAGGTGGAGGCATGGGAATTAACTCACATTTTAAGTAATCTATTTTTTGTTCTTTGAGGCTGACATTGAGCTTTTGCTCACTTTCTGACTATAAGGATTATGCTGGTCTCATTATAACTGAATTGGCAACTAGTCTCCAAACAGCATCAGCTACCAACCCCTTCACAAAAGTAATTTAAGATCCATATGCCGTGATCTATCTGAATCAAAGAGTGATCCAAGGGAACTCTTTCCTTGTAGTGCTTATGGCAGTCCTAAAAAAAGGTTGAGATAAGACCCTAAGAGAAGACACACCCTGACTGACAGTCTGGGTAGCATTCAGAGGATCACAGGAATTTACAGTGCATGCATCAAACCAACCATTTGCCTCCCAGTATTCTGAGAGGGGTGCAGAAGGCTTCCTTTTCCCCCCTTATAAATGTCTTGAAGCCTGAAGGTAAAGTTTCAATGCTGGACAACCAAGATATTTCTTGTTTAATTGTTAGTTCCTTGCTGGTATAATTTTAGATGTGAGTAATTGTTTTTTCCCCCCTCTTTTATTTTTTTTTCTTTCTTGCATCAGTGGAAACAAAATATCAGAAGTATGGGAATATTGGAGCAAGTGGAAAGAGTGAAAACAACTGTTTTCCTGGAATATAATATTAAGCCATGGGGGTCAGAAACAGATGAAGCTAAACAATGACAGAAGAGAGTGCCTTTAAACATTTTTTCCTTGTTCCATTTTGAGCCATAAATATTCAAAGCTACTAATTTTACCATAAAAATAATTATTTTTCTTCTGAACAACTAGATTAAGATTCAAGCTACTGGTGCATGTCTAGTTTCTTTTTATACTTTCCTTTTTGTAAAAAAAAAATTGTGCTGTCAGTATATTCAGTGCCCATTTTAGTATGGCTCGTGTTGCTCAAGAGTGGTTGCAAAAGACTTTGTGTTTTGTAGAAACACAAAGAAATGACTGCTTCTAGCTATCAGGAACAATGTGAAGAACTAAGAAGGGAACTTGCTGATTTGAATTTAACCATGCCATTTTGAAAAACACATTTCAAGAAGGAGTAATTTGCACAGTTTACTAAGAACAAGAAATTCTACAATTAAAAAGCCTTCAAATAAAAGAAATCCTTCTCAGAGAACCCACAGGAAATTTCCATTTGGGTTCACCCAAGAAAAAATCACTTTAGAATTATTGAAAATACCAAATTCTTGAATTTCAAGTTCAAGATATTTCTTTAGTAAAAGGCTTTTATTTAAAAAAAAACAAGGTTCCATTTTCTAAGTCACAGGTTTGTTTATTGAAGAGAAGAAGTCCTTATAAGTATCACAAAGAAGTTATGTTTTTTGAATGGAGTAAAAACGCATGACTGTCTGAAATGCAGGTTCACTAGTTTAGTTTTGTATGAAGTGTCAGCTTTAAGAATTACTTCTGATTAATTTCAAGGACTAATAAAACAACTAGGCCTTCTCACATATTTCAAGTTAAATATATGATCAAGTGTTCTGCTGGCTCTGACAGGCTGTACTCCTCAGCAGATACAGAAAAACACTTAACTTTTTTTTTCCTTTAGAATAAATGTAAAACATAGTGAACTAAAGCATTTCACAAACTCCTTTATGTTTTATCTTATTGTTAATGCAAAACTCTTGAATATTGACCAGATAAAAGGTTTGGTGGATGGGTTTTTTGTTTGTTTTTGTTTTTATTTCATTTTTTGGTTTTTGGGTTTTTTGAGTGAGGAGGATGGAGGAAACAGTTTTTCATTCAGAAATCTTCATTTGTAATTCTCACATACAAAAATGCAGTACTTGAAGATTTAGCACTTTGGACGACAGGAACTTTTCGTCTAACTTTGTCAGACACGAAATGAAATTTTCCAGACTATTTGATTCCTACAATTGTTCAGACAACCCAAAATGGCTTTCATGCTTCAATTTTACAGGGCAGTCAGGAAATTTGTTGTTTTCCTTTGTCCAACGTGTCTCTGTATCTGGAAAGTCTGCTTTTGAATATTAGGAACTTGATGTTATTTAACAGTGTTAATAATTTAACATTATTAGGTCTTTTTCAGGTAGTTCAAACCTTGAGAACACAGTTTTTCACTCTTACAAATAAACTGCAGTTGACTCACTGTCTCCAACTTCAGTATGTCATTGAAATAAACATTACACCAAAGCATTACATTTTATGTGTGCTACCACTCTACCAATGCAGTGAAGACAATTGGTGCTGCTCTGAACTGCAGAATAGTAACCAAATTTAACATTAACAATTTTTTCCCTTCAAAACATGAGCCCATGAGCAACAATAATGAATTTACATTATGCTTTTTACAGACAATGTTTTTTTCCTTTCAGGCTGTTTGCACCTGACAAGTTTCCCCAGTTGCCAGCCCATGAAAGTCACAGTCATGCTATGACAGAGCAAGTGTTTTATTTTGACTGAGAAGAGCAAATTTCCAGCTGGACAACAGCCTGTAGCCCTTTACATATACTGGAAGATGTCACATAACAATGTAAAAAAAAAAACCAAAGAAGTTACCTAAACTTTGTCTTGGTACCCACAAATGACAGCAGCTCCTTTTGTTGGCTGTAGTACTCTATGGACTGTGACAAGAATCCATGAGGTAACTCTCCTCATATTTTTAGATCTGAATAAGAAATTACCCAGGATGAAAATGGCTCATGCAAAAATACTGTCACATGTGCTGTCACACGGCAGCACCTTTGCTGATCATCCAGTGTGTAACAATAAAGGCACCACCTAAACTGAAATCTAGTGATCTTTATGTTCTCTTTTACACAAATCAGCCACTCTAGAATTGCCTTTCCTTTCAACTTCTACATTAGATTCGTGTCTTATATTTTATCTAGGGCTTGGTACAAGATGCTGAAACCTACAAAACAGCTTTATCTCTTTTCAGTCTCCTGTGGTTTGTGAGACCTCTTAAGCCCTTTCCATCTTTTCCACACACTTAGTGCCATTTACTTTGTGTAAGCTACTAATCTTATATTTTTTACATTTACAAAGCTGCCAATTCTTAGTCTCATTCCTCTTTCCAAAAACCTGTGGCTGCCAATCCTTACTGGTCTCAGGAGAGCATTCTGCTCCCAGAATTTTTTTTTTTCCCCCTAAAAAAAGACCTAAAACCAACAGAGAT
Source organism: Donacobius atricapilla (assembly GCA_013397315.1). NCBI lineage: Eukaryota > Metazoa > Chordata > Aves > Passeriformes > Mimidae > Donacobius > Donacobius atricapilla. The sequence goes on along the minus strand of WBMY01002796.1, from coordinate 427,324 downwards.
TCTTTGAGAACTTCTCCTTCCTCTCTGCCCAGTGGTGAGGCTGGGGCAAACTTCCCCTGTGCACTAAGGGGAACTGACTGTGTACTTCTCCTTCCAGCCTTCCCCTCTTCGTGGTGCATTGGGTGTCTGCTCTAATGCCAGAAGATAAGTGGTGGTAAGGTTAAACAGCGGTTAGCAATGTGACAAAATTATTGTGATGTTATAGGCCATATGGAGATCACAGCTAAGGTCCATTTGTCTTAGCTATGCTTCTCCAGTGCCCAATTAAAAAAAAAAAAAAAATTAAAAAATGCCTTGTCTCCTACTGCCACATGGATGGCATTATTTTCATCCCTTATAGTTTTGCTGAGAATTCTTAAATGGTCTCTTCCTCAAAATACAATTTTTTTTTGTGTGACACTCCCATCAAACCACAAGAGAACCACTGAAAAGGGCCAGAAAGGAGGAACCTCCCCCAGCCCCACCATGAGGCCCTGGCAAAAGCCAGAAACTGGAGAGAGAAATCAGAGGAAAGAACGCACTGATTGCCAAACCCTCCAAACCTTCAGTTCACCTGCTTGCCACTTGTTGCTTGTGTAAGTGGCTTTTCCATCTGTAGCCTATATGCAATCTAACTCAACAGCAGGTTTTTTGGTGCAGGAACCTCATTTACAGCTGGGATTTGAAAACCAGTAATTCTGTAAAACCACTTTCTTGCTGAGGGGGACCTAAAACAAAGCCTGTGATTTTTATAGAAGCCTGAATATGTACCTTCTGGAAATCAGACTTTAAATTCCATATTTTTTAGTCTCCCTGTCACTCAGGCAAGCTTCTGGCCAGGTTTTAGATTGTCTTTTAGGAGAGTTTTTTTAAAACACAGTTGAAGCAAAGACTTGCTAGGAATGGTCTGGATATAAACAATTCCACTGGTAGTTTTCACAGCAAGGCTTCTGTCTTTTTCTCTACGAGGATTGCAAGAACTCGCTCACAAATCCTTTCCTCAATTTTTTTTTTACTATTTTTCACATTTTACAGACTGTCTCCAAGCCATAAAAATTTCATAAATAACAACTCAAAAACTAGATAACATCATTACAGGAGGCCAAAAGGAATTCTGGAAATTATGATGTCACTCACAAATCTGATGCTAATCATCTGCAGTAACAAATGAAAACAAAGTGATGGATGAGAGTCTAATAACAGATACAAACAAAAATGGTTTAACAGTAACAACAAACCAAAAAAAACCCCAAACCCTCCTGGCCCCCCTCAAAAAAGAGGAAGCAGAGCTAAAACAATCTCTATTCAAAATTCTGTTCCACAACAAGTCTCAGTGGAGCCTTTGGGACTGTGATCCCCATATTTCAGTCAGCTATGTGTTTCATGAAAAATTTAGATCTGAAGATTTGTGGAGTTCTTGAGTGTTTTTAGCACACTGGCTTTTGTTCTTGCGTTTGTGCATTTGCCCAGCACCTCAGCAGTTGGATCATCCCCTTAAGACTTGAAAAATCTGGGTTTTTTCCTCCCTTTGTCCAACAGAATTCGGGCTTAAAAACCTCTCTCCAAAAGTTTCTGGAGGATGCCTTGGGGAAATCTGGGATCAGAGGAGCCTGTGAATATTTCTGTGGAAATTGTTCCATTTTAAATGAAATAATTAAATACTTGCTAAGCTGTTGGCCTTGAGGTTAGAGAAGTTGCCTGGAAGGGGAGAAATGACTATTTCAGACTGCTCTGATTCATAGTTCAGTATTTTATGTTAAACCAAGCAGCAAAAAGACCTCTAGCATTTTCTTTACAAGTAAGCCTTACTTTAAAGTGCTATTCACACTTTTTTTTT